>WNWU01000048.1:7441648-7504106 GCA_012654045.1 Ptyas mucosa
TAGATAGATAGATAGATAGATAGATAGATAGATAGATAGATAGATAGGCAGGCAGGCAGGCTGGCTGGCTGGCAGGCAGGCTGGCTGGCTGGCAGGCAGGCAGGCTGGCTGGCAGGCAGGCAGGCAGGCAGGCAGGCAGGCAGGCAGGCAGGCAGGCAGACAGACCGCTTGGCACAATGAGGGAACAGACCTCAAATACTCTATCCCCTCTGCTTACAACCTTCCTGGCTGGCTTCTCCATTGATTTCCAGAGGAAGCCAGCAGAGAAGATGTCAAATATTGGTGACATATTTGTGGGGTACCAGTCATAAATGAGATCCGGTTGTCATGTGACCATGGGGAGGAGGGCAGAGTGAATCATTATGATGAATGGAGTTGCTTTACAGAATGTAATGAACCTCTTCTGGGGCTGTCATAACTTTGAACTGACATTAAATGATCAGGCATAAGTCAAGGACTATCTGTATATGGATAGAAATTATGACTTCTCTTGTAACTACAAATTAGTCCTGTATTACTTAACTGATTTGTTGCATGTGTCATCGAAATATAATATCCCTGTATACTTAAGGCATTCCCAAAATTTTCGTATGCTAGTATTTAATTGTAAAATATAAAAAACTGCTAATTCTATGAATGTGAAACGTTTCCCCCTTTTTTCCCTTTTCCTTTCCTTTCTTCCCATCTCCCAATTGAATACTGACATAATAAAATTTGAGAATGCCACAAAATACTCAGAAGATAATAGAGCAGTTGCTTAGTAACTAAAACTGAAACCACATATATTTATTCTATAATACCAAAGAAAATTAACTAAATTAACTGTAATTCTAAGTTTATTACTGAGATAGCTTACTGAGACTTAACTTCTCTTAAATGTATACAATTATAGATAGATTAACATTAGATATTAAGCCATTGAGATTTGGGAAATGAAATGGCCTAATTTTGGTCCATGGTAGACAATTTCTAAGTGCTTTTTTCTCCTGATAAGAATTCACAAGGGAAAAGTGATGTATCATTTGTTTTGGTAAATCAGATGAACTCCCTGTGGGAAAACTATTTTTGCAATACTATTTGCAATTACAGTTAGATCCAAATTTATTACAGTCCTTAATAAAATATTCCAAATCATTCAAGTCAGGGCATATTTCACAGCCCAACACACCAGCATTGCTGTGATCTGTTTATTCTTCTCAAAGTATTCCAATACAGCTGTAGGTTGCCTCCTCATCGTCGCTCATCACTTAGTTAACTGGCATTAGACTGCTGTCTGTTTTTTTTTTCCAAAAGTTCAAAATCCTTAAACAGTGAAACAATACTTTTTAAGGACCATCATCTCATCAAGCAGGGTTATTTTCCATCTCTCCAGTCTTTCTTCTTTTCCTTCTTACGAACTTTCTTCTTAACTTTGATCCCTCTGCCTTTTTTAACTCCAGTAAAATTTTGCGGTTTTTGGGATTGCATATTATAAAATTTTTGCAGAAATGTAGCTTCTTCTGGAAACAGCTCTTTAAATGCAGATTGAGTTTTATAAAAAAAAATTCGTGTAACCAAAATTTCATCAGCTTCCAAAATTTCTTGCTCCTTATTCTGCACAGCATTCATCTTTCTCTCCTCAGTAAAAACTGCTATGATCTGTTGTTGTTTTTTTACATCTCCCAACTCTTCATTCAATCCCCCACTGCTAGATTGCAACTCAGTATTTCCATGTATTTTATTGTTTCCAGCTTGAGAAGCTTGAAATATAGTATCAATTCTTTTCAATAAAGCAGAGGTAATTGAACTCAAAGCTTCCTCAAAATCAGACCATTGAGGGTTAATTAACCCTCCTTTGCTTTCTTTGCTTTCAAAAAGACCAGCCATCTTGCCCCCCTTCTTCCTTCCCTTCTAGAAGGACAGAAAAAAAAGGGGGGGGGGAAAGAGTTTCAAGAAAAAAAAAGACCCTTTACAATTTGTAATTTGTATTGCTGCTTGAATTATTATTATTACATCCTTTCTTATTTCATCCACTTTTCAAAAAGGAGTTTTACATTTCAAACAGGGGCTTGTCAGTAATTACTTTTAACTTTCACTTCTTCACGCCCCGTTGAAACTCAAACGCCATCTTGCTTTCACTTTCCAGTTAGGGAAAATCTTTTAAAGAAAGTAAATCTTTGGAATTAAAAAAAAAAGAAAAAAAATACTTGCTGTTTCATTCGTGCAACTTGTGCTCCGCCAGCTTGATTCAAGAAGTATTTGTTTAAAATTGGTTGCTGGGATGGTAACGACATCTAGCTCTGCAAAGCAGAGACATCCAGGGTCCGGAGTACTGACAGGCTTAACGGGGAGCTCTCATCTTCGAGCGCCAGATTATGGGTAAAATCTGGCACTCTCAGGGAGCTCTACCCCATCCGTCTACTCACTTTCCCCCCTCTTACCAGGAGGAAAGTTTCCAAACTGCAAGACAGCTGATAGTCGCTGTTCTTGCGGTTCTACGGAGCCCTGGGTAGGCGCTTCAAAAAGAAGCGTCCGGCGATGTCGCAGTCCCACCGGAAGTCCTTTTGACCACCAAAATATTTTTAAGTGCTCTCTGCTTGTGAGCATTGCCATTGATTTGGCAATTGTGAATTTTATAATAATTTTATACAAATATTTTTGATAATTTAATTGCTAGTTTTTCTTCTAAACAAAACAAAGTCAGAGTCAATGCCTTTCTCATTCCCATTGGGGAGACAGATAGGATCATCTTATTTGCATATACAAGAGTAGAGCTAGAATTTGTATTGATGATGTTATCCAGTCAGCTGTGTCCTATTCTATAGGCCAGGTCTCTCCACATCTTCCAATCTTGCACTACTTCTTTGAGTTTTCCTATGCTCTGGCTGGTTTCTAAAGTGCCTACAAACAATACAGTACTATAGAGTAACAAAAAAGAATATTTTAAAATACTTACATAAGCAATTCCAGCAGCCCAGTTCTCAAGCCCAGGCAGCACAGGCAGATCCTACACAAAGCACCAAAAAACAAACTCGGCGCCAGGCTGGCTGTAAAATTCTCCCTTGCGCTGCTTAGAGAGTCCATTGAGTGGGTTAATCCTCATGTGATTGGCCAGAGACTGAGTAAGAATTTGCTTAAACACACCTCCTGTTCCTGTCTAGTCCTAGTTCCTTACTCAGTGCAGCCTTTAGAGACATAATTTTTGTGTAGCTCCACTTTGGGGAATTTATTCATCCTTTTCTACTGATTACTTCAATTTGGACATTGACTGAGAAGCGTCAGTTGGCTGCTTCGCACTAGCCCTAGCGCCGCTCAGCTGAGCCACGGCTTTGGCGGCGGCCTTTCTAGCCGCATTTCGGCACAATTTCGTCATCGACTCGTGGATCATCACCTGTGGAAGCCGTGAGTCACACTAGAGCGGAGGAGAAGCCATGTTGTCGGCTTCGCGTGGCAGGGATCAAGGCAAGCCCTGTTTCATCGGAGCTCAGCTCTCCCTTGACCAGCCCATATTGTGTGCCCTTTCTAGGAGCTGTTTTCATCAGCTCTGTTCCCCTGGGCTTTGGATCTAGCATCACAGGCCTGTTTTGTCGGATCCACGCCATTTAGTACTTAATTTCTGGCACCTTCGCAGAGCTGTGTGGTTAAGGCTGAGGTTTTCACAGAGGTTTTCTATGCCATTTTGTTGAAACATGGGAGGTGATTGCAAACGGAACTGTTCTGCCAGTTCCGTGTCATTTTGTTTCAATTGTCAGGCACCTAGGAGCTGTTCTGTCAGCTCCACGCCATTTTGTGACTCTTTCCAACTCCAGCTCGATTTCCCTTTATCTCTGCAGCTCTTATATACTGTGGCCCTGCAGCATTGGCTCTTTCTCTCTACCACCAATTGTTGTTAGGACTGAACTCGCCTTCTAAATTTCTCTTGTGAGTCCTTTGAATATTGCTGGTATTATTAATTTCAAAATGGCCGACCACAGCTGTTCTACTCCTCTCAGATCTAGCTCTCCCCTTAAGACCAGAGGCAGATCCAAAACCAAACATTCTTCTAAGACCAGGGCCTCCACCACTGCTCCTTTTTCTTCTGTGGCCAAGAAGGATGCCAAACGAAGGCACCTGGCACTGACCAAACAATTTGACAAAGCTAAAAAGAGGGCAGAATCCAGCAAAGCACCTTCTACTTCAACACTGGCCACAGCCCCTACCCCAGCCAAGGGGCAGGATTCCCCCCCCCAGACCCAACAAGATCCCCCATTCTGGTCTCCCGATGCTTCTACTCAGGGACAGGAGGACCAGGCAGTGGTCAGGGAGATTTTCTCTCAACGGCATGATTCCAATCTGGATCCACTTAGGCAACCACGTGCTTCAAAACCATCTTCCACCTTCACTCCTACCATGGCAGGGCTCCGTCCGGAGGAGAGCCACAGTCCTGGCATCCCACAGGAAATGTGTGATCTCATTGAGCAAACCATGGCTAGAGGCATTGATGCGGCTCTCACTTAAAGGGGCATTTTGGCTCTGTTATCAGCTCCTGATCACAAGCAATGTCCCTCTCATGTCGCATCTCTCTTAGCCAGTGATTCATCTCACGCCTTTCATTCACCCTCCCCTTCTCGTCACAGCGAACAGTCGTTTATGGATGAGGAGGACGCCTTCGATTACAATCTTTCTGGAGGAGAGTAGGAAGCTGCATCGGATAGACTCGTTCTATGGGTCTATTCTGTCCTGAATTATTCAAGACCTTATTACATAAGGCAAAGTCCATGGCCAATATGGGAGTCTCCATGACACACGCAGAGGGCTCTTCGGATCCTCACGATTCTAACAAGCTGCTTTTCACCGAGACTGTTACTGAACAAGAGGGCATTCCATCGCCCAAGCTTTTCATTGACACAGTCCAACGCCAATGGACCCAGCCTGGCTCCATTTCAACTCCTAGCAGCCTGGACAGAAAGCTGTATACAGTGAAGCAGGAGCTCAAAGATCTCCTTAAACATCCTACGGTAGATGATCCCATGGCCAGTCTGACCTCACCTAGCATCCTCCCATCCGATGCGACCGAGGGACTTCGTACTGAGGACAGAAGGGCTGAGATTTCAACCCGTAAAACCCACCAAGCTGCTGCATGGGCTATAAAGTTGACCACAGCAGTGTTTTTCTTCGCCAGAACGTCTCTTATTTGGCTGTGACAGATGCAGGCTAGAGCTTCACCTGAGGATTCTCGTCTGCACCAGGACAATAAGCTGATCGCTGCTACAGAATATTCTTCAGACGCGACTCTCAATTCAGCCAAATTTGCCTTGCGTGCCCTGGCATCTAACTTCTCTGTGTCTTCTCTGGTTGCGCCATTGGCAAGCGGACATGAGAACCAAATGACGTTTTGCCGCAGCACCCTTCAAATCTGGATCCCTCTTCGGGGAGGCCTTGGATCCGATTCTGATAGAAAGTAGGGACAAGAGGAAGGTCCTCCCCTTTGCCTCCAGACGCTCCGATAGATGGTCTGCCTTTCCCTATCGTAGGCAGTCCTTTCGATCTTCAGATCCTGGGTTCCAATCTCCGGCCTATCAGCATTCATTCAATCATCCTGCAGATAGGTCCCATGTCAAGCAGCCCTTCAGAGAGTGAACACGTCAACCTCAGTCCAGGTGACCTTTCCGGGGCTCCAATTTTTGCCCCTACCATAGAAATAAGTGATTCCTCACTTCAAGGGTCCATTGGCGGTCGTCTTACCAATTTCGCTACCGCCTGGCGCTCTACAACCACTGATGCCTGGGCCATTCAAATGGTCTCCCTTAGGGTCACTTAGGAATTCATTTCTGAACCCCCGAGGCATTTCATTCATTGTTCTACTTCTACTGACCCTTCCAAGAGAGCTCTCATGGAAGCCGAAATCCAGCACCTCCTGACCATTCAGGCCATTGAACCAGTCCCACCAGAAAACCAGGGTTCCGGCTTTTATTTGATTCTCTTCTTGGTGCAGGAAAAATTGGGGGGGCAGCAGAGCCATATTGGATCTGAAACGTCTGAATGTCCATATACGTTACAATCGCTTCAAGCTGCATACTCTGCATACTATTCTGGGCAATGTCAGACACAGAGATTACTTGGCATCAATAGATCTCCGGGAGGCTTATCTCCATGTTCCCATCAGGCCATCCCATAGGAGATTCCTCAGATTCTGTTATGAAGGGGCTCATTTTCAATACAGAGCTTTGCACTTTGGACTTTCTTCTGCCCCACGTATATTCATCAAGCTCCTGGACGTAGTGGCGGCTCATTTAAGAGTGTCCCCGATCAGATTGCAATGTTACCTGGATGTTATTTTAATTCAATCTTTCTCATTTCAACAGGCAGAACATGATATCCAGGTAATGATCACTACCCTTCAGGAACACAGTTTTACCATAAATTGGGAGAAAAGTCAGCTAACACCATCCACCAACTTGGTCCACCTCCGGGCCTGCATCAACACACTGTCAGGCCTAGTCTTCCTGTCGCAGGAACAACAATCCAACATCCGGGCCTTGGTGCAACAGGTGAGGTCCCAAAAACGGGTACCCCTGCTTTTGCTTTCTCAATTGTTGGGCCAGATGATCTCGTGCTTGGCAATCATCCCTTGGGTGAGATTGCACTCACGACCACTTCAGTGGCTTCTGCTACCAAGCCAAAAGGCGGGTATCAGCAATTCCAATACCCGGATCAGGGTTCCCCAAAGGTACTCAAATCCTTCAAGTGGTATATGTCTGCAGCTCCCTCTTCCCTCCCTGTTCGGTTGGGGCGCTCACTTAAACTCCCAGGTCACTCAGGGGCATTGGACACCCAAGAACCTTCTCAACAATGTCAACTGGTTGGAGTTGCGTGCTGCCCATCTCGCACTCCACCATTTCCAGCATCAGCTATCAGGGCACCCACCATGTGCTTCTCTGGACAGACAACATTATAACAATGGCCCATGTGAATCGATAAGGTGGAACCCACTCCAAGATCCTGATGAGCGAGGCCACGCAGCTGGGGCTATGGGCAGAGAGACATCTGATTTCTCTTCAAGCAGAACATATATGAGGGAACTCCAACACCCGAGCAGACTGGCTGAGCAGAACTACCATCGACCACGTGGAATGACAACAGCATCCCGCTCTTTTTCTGCAAATTGCATCACGCTTCAGCCACCCTCAAATTGATCTCTTCGCCAGTCCGGAGAACGTTCAGCTTCCTAGCTTCCTCACCAGGTTCTGGACTCTAGGGGCCAAGGGGACCTGGACTCCGGGCCTCCTTTACGCCTTTCCCCCGATACCCGATATCAAGGGTCATACGAAAAATCTTGGGAGGAGAGCGCAGAGGTCATCCTTGTCGCCCCATACTGGCCTCAAAGGGCATGGTTCGCGGACCTCATGAGTCTGTCCGGCGTCCCTGGAGGATTCCCCCGAATCAGATCTCCCTACGCCAGGGGGCCATCTACCATCCAGAGCCTCAGTGGTTCTAGCTAGCCATCTGGACCTTGAAGGGGAGATCCTGAAGAACAACCACTTCTCATCCAGGGTGATATCCACCCTCCTAGCTTCCCGCAGACACTCTACCACCCGCATATACGATGCTACCTGGTCGTTGTTTCGTCACTGGTGCGCCTCTTCCGGGATTGACCCCAGGGCAGCTTCCGTTCCACATGTTTTGGACTTCCTTCAAGTGGGGCTGGATGCAGGCTTAGCCGTCAACACCCTACAATGACAAATCGCACTTGGCAACCGTTCTCACCAACAAAAGACATGGCACGCTGTCTCAGCATCCAAGAATTCATTGTTTTTTCCGGGGGGCCTCCAACCTTTATCCTCCCCCGGTTCACTGGTATCCCTCCTGGTATCTTTGCCTTGTCCTCCAGGCCTTAACGGCCTCACCATTTGAGCCACTGTCCTCTGCCAGTCTCAAATTCCTGACCTTCAAGGTTGCCTTCCTTGTTGCTGTCACCTCCACTCACAGGGTGTCTGAACTTGCGGCCCTTTCTATACACGAGGATTTGTGTGTATTTCATTCCGACCAGGTCGTTTTGTGGATGGATCCCACCTTCGTCCCAAAAATTAACACCTGGTTTCATAGGGCCCAGGAGGTTGTGTTACCTGACTTCTGTCCCAGGCCTTCACACCCCAGCGAATGGCGCTGGCACTCTTTGGATGTTCGCAGAACTTTTAAAAAATATATTCTGAGGACTGCTCTATATCTGAATCATTATTCCTTTCCTTCCAACCCAGATCCCTCAGCTCTAAGGTGTTGTCTTCCACTATCGCTCGCTGGCTTGAAGCCTGCATAACCATGACCTATGAACGTAAGAACAAGCCTCTGCGTGGCCATATCACAGCACATTCAATATGTAGCGCGGCTACCACTGCTGCTTGGGCACCCAGGCACCTCTTCTCGAGATCTGCAGGACGGCGACTTGGGCTTCTCCGACACCTTTCATTCGCAATTACAAATTGGACAAATTTGCTTCGGCCGAGGCAACCTTTGGACACAGGGTGTTCCAACAGGTCCTTCCTCAGGAGGACCTGCCTGCCTCCATTTCTCCCTCCCTGGGGATATTTAGCTTGGTTATATCCCACTCAATGGACTCTCTAAGCGGCGCAAGGGAGAAGGAATATTAGACTTACCTGAAGGTTCTTTCTCCTTGCTCTGCATGAGAGTCCATACCCTCCCTTGTTGAGGCTCTCGGGCTCCTATTAACTCCTTTTCCGTTTAAGTTCTGTTTCTTCAGATCCGGACTTCGCTTATGAACTGGGGCTAGACAGGAAGAGGAGGTGTGTTTAAGCAAATTCTTACTCAGTCTCTGGCCAATCACATGAGGATTAACCCACTCAATGGACTCTCACGCAGCGCAAGGAGAAAGAACCTTCAGGTAAGTCCAATGTTCCTTCACCGAATCTTGTTTGGCCATGTGACCAGGGACAGAAAAATGCCGGCTTCAGGAAATTGCATCGTAACCCTGAATAACACAGGCAAATCACAGAATTAAAAATGGCAGCCTCTGCAGCAGTGACTGAATCCAAATCACATGGCTACAGAGGCCTGTTTTTGATCACAATTTTGAAATTCTAACGTAAGTACCCTTTCTGAATAAATTCATTCTGGTGAAAATTCAGAGGAACCCTCGTAACCAGGGGATTACCTGTAGTTCTTTCCAGTGATTTGTCTGGTGTTTTATGCTCCAGTACTTGCTTGTTAGTCACTTTTGCTGTCCAAGGAATACACAGGAGTCTTCTCCAGCACCACATCTAAAACAAGTTTATTTATTCCTGTCTTGCTTTTTTAAGGTCCAGCTTTCACAAGGATACAGTAGGGGCCAAAATTGTGGAAACCTTTTGGGAAAAGTGCATTTTTGAGGTTTGATGTAATAACACTACTTTTTTTTGAGTAGTACCATAAAATTATATATCAGTGTAAAGATAATTTAATCAAGAATGTAATGCTTTTCAACCTTTGTTTGAGAGATAAAAGTGGCTTTTTTGGTGGAATTCTAGATTTTAGGCCAAATTCCTGCAGTCTGTGCCAAACAGTCCTTGCACTCAACTTCACATTGCATTGTGCCATTTCATCTTGTACACACCCAGATGATTTTCTTCTGTCATGTAGGCGTAGTCTCTTAATTCTTCTATCATCACTTGCTGTTGTGCACCTTTTCCTGCCTTTACCGGTGTGGTTTTGCAGTGACTGAGTCTCCTTATACCTCTTCAAAAACTTAGAAATGCCACCTTTGGTTAAGTGTCCATTCGTTTTTCTTCTAATTTCTTTATAACTGTAGCCTTGTTCACTTAATAATACTATTTTACATTGCTTTCTGGGCAACCAGTCAACTCTTTGCACCATTATTTTAAGTTTATTATGTTTTACAAGCTCACTAAATGAAAGAACACAAAAAACCCCAACCAACTTGATAGTGATCACATAACACACTGACAAATGTCTCCTCTCAGCTTCAATACATGACATCAATAACTGAATCCTACTGTGATCTGATTGGCTCATTGCCAAAACAAGATGACACCTGATTGGCTTTCTAAACACTGACACTCATTGGCTACAATCAGATGAAGGAAAGCTATCTGATATCAACCTAAGCAAGTTATGCTTCCCTTTTCTGGTTATTTGGCTATAACTTTCATAGAATACAGATAATTGAATAAACTTTATTGCATTACATTCAATTAAATTATCTTTCCATTGATATATAATTTTATGATACTACTCCAAAAAATGGTGTTATTAGCCATCAAATCTCAAAAATACACTTTTCCCAAAAGGTTTCCACAATTTTGGCCACTACTGTAGGTAGCTACGGGGAACACAATACAGCAGACTAACCTACATTTGGTTACCAGGCTGATGTCCTTGCTTTTCCATATTTGGCTCATGTACATCATGGCTGTGCGACCCAGTACAATATGATGTTTTATTTTATTTCACTGCTTTGAGTAATCTGTGACCCTAGGAAAGTGATTTTTCTCTACACATTCTATCTCTTCACCATCAATTTCTATTTTGATGTTCCCATTCCTTGCAATAGTCATGACCTTAGTCATTATGATGTTCAGATAGAGACCAAAATTCTCACTTTCTTCTTTGATTTTCTTGATCTGATGTTCCATGCCTTTTTTGGTTTTTGAGAGAAGAGTTGTATCATAATCTTATCAAAGATTGTTGATGTTTCTTCCACCTAGCTTTACCCCAATTTTTTATTCTTCAAGATCTAGCTTCTTCATGATTATTTCAGGATACAGGTTGAATAAGAAAGGGGAGAAAATGCAATCTTGTTGCATTCCTTTCTCTACCTTAAACCAATTGCTGTCTTCGTGTTCACATGAATTTTTGTTAGCCTGCTAACATAGAGAAGAGATGAGTGGGGACAGACATCATCTGGATTATTAAACTGGTATTCAAGTTAAATAGTAAATTAGTAAGGAGCCTGAGTGGCATAGCAGACTAATGCCTCCTACTAAGGCAGCATTTAACATCCAGCTGCCTGCAATTACTGCGAGTTCTAATCTCACCAGGCTCAAGGTTGACTCAGCCTTCCATCCTTTCTAAGGTGGGTAAAATGAGGACCCAGTTTGTGGGGGCAATAAGCTGACTTTGTATAAATATACAAAAGTATGAAGGCTATTGCTTAACGCATTGTAAGCCTCCCTGAGTCTCCGGAGAAGGGCGGCATATAAATATAAATAAAAATAAATAAAAATAAAAATAAAATAGAAAACAATGTAGAGAGAACTCCTGCTGAGAGAACTCCTGGGAGATTGTCCCAGAGGGAACATGTGATTTTTAAAATGGTGTTGGAATGGAGAACTGTATGAGTATATATTAGATATTGAATATACCCTTAATTTTTCTCACAATTTCTCTCTTTGAATTAAATAAAAAAATAGATTTAAAATTGGTGATGACTATGAAAAGTGAGCCTCAAGGCCAGGAATAATGTTTCTGTGCCAAGTGGTGGAGAATGAAATAATGCTGGAAATTTTATTAGGTCTTTTGAAGCTTAATCTATTCTTCAGCAAGGATGTTTTCACTTTTAAACTAATCCAGTACCTTTAAGTAGCGATAGTTAGCATAGATTTGTTGATTATATTTAACAAGTTGATATTATATAAACTGAAATTGGCAAAGTCCAATTTTCTTCCTATTTCAAATACATAAATGTGCTGAGCTTTTAATACTGGGTAACCAAAATTGGAGCTTACTAGTCCCCGCTTTCTCTTTAATAATTCTGGACATGAAACCTTCTTCTGGGTCCTAGGCCTTTTTTGGGTTTAGCTGTGAAATGAGGTACTTGATCTCAGATGCAGACACAAGAAGCAAGTTGAGAAGATCATTTCAAGAGTATATCACAATTATGCTCATCTATGCCCAAAATAAATATTTGACTGATTGGTCACAACTGGTTTATCTATTGATTCAGTTGTAATAATACTCTGGAAATAAATGTCCCAGGATTTTGCAGATATTTGAGAAATAGGACCAAAGCCATGTGCTTAAGGAAACATAATTAAGTGTTAGATCCAGGACAAATTCTTGGACTTAGCAGCTGTGATTAAACCCCCTCTCTTTATTTATAGGTTTTTCTCTTTTCTCTTTTTTAAATTTTAGATGAATTTATAGCTCTTCTTTTGGTTTAATATAACTGAAAATTGTTAACATTGAAGACATCAGTTATCATGAACAGAACCTATATAGTTTTGATACAAGCAGTATTGAATCAGAGTTTGATTCTACTACGAGGGATGCTATGTTGGTCTGTGGGTAACATTGATAGAGGAACTGATATAGAAATCAAACAGATACAAGTCTAACTATATTTACAGCATGCTACATATGCCACTAGCATGCAGATCATTGCAGTTTTGTTCAGAAAGCTTTTAAGTGATGAAGGTTGGATACTACTTTAAGTAATAATGGCAAGGTATCAAAAGACAGATTTCTCTGATAAAGTCAATAATTTAAAGCAACGTATTTAAAAAGTAAACTCTCCTCCAAATTTTATGATATTAGCAAAAGGAAGAACAAATAAAATAATCCAATTTTTAATTTAAAATAGCTTTCACTTGTTGAGAAGTTACAAATTCTTTGGAAGGTGTAAAAATACAATTTCTCGTGCCATTAGAAAAGAAAAAATGAATGAAAAACACAAGCCATATGTAAGAGATTCAGAAAAATGTTATCAAACTACTGCACTTGAATGTGAGTGTGTGTGTGTATGTGTATGTGATTATCTTGTAGATAATGCATATAGGAAGTATTGTGTGTGTATGAGCAGAAATGAGATGAAGTGTTAGTGGATACTGATTCTAGAGATTTACTAAGTATGAATTCATATATGTACATACAGTATACTTTATAAAGATACATTATTTTATTTATACATGTTTTTTCAAAAACAGTCATGGTAACAGATAAAACTGCAAAGAAATTTTAGTAAATCATAAGAACTGTTCATTTCTAAAAAGACATTTTTAATTAAATACCACACTTCTAATTAGAAATTTCAGTTTTTATTTCTCATCATAATGTTGCTTCTTCCAGGTATCAATAGTAATGTCTCAAATAAAATAATCATGAACTATATAATCTTATTGCTCAAGGTTCCTAAGTCATTTTTTCTTGTCATGCATAGAAAAACAAACACAGTGACATTCAAATTAATCTTCAGCAAAAGCACTTTGTGTATTTCCTTTCAGCTTTTATAGCAGTTCCCATATCCTTTTAAAGGTTACTGTTTTGTGGGTTTGAAAAATAGCTAAATGGTATTTTTCATTCCCACCAATCCCTTTTTTTTCCTCTTCCCATCTTTTGATTTTACATAATGAATGGCTGGTCTGAATTCCTTCACATGCCTTGCTTGTTATACACCAGTTTCTGAATTCTTGTGTGCTGCCTGTAGTTCCTTGAGTGCCTTTCATTTTTTTACTTAATCACATTTTTATTTAGACTTTATCTTGCCCCATCTCTCCCTTTCTCACCACCCCATGTAAGACATACCCAAACACCTTTTTTCTGCAATTAGATCAATCAGAATGTTCGAAGAATTTTCTCCCTGAATCCAAGAAATATTTGAGTCATTATGAACAACAGCAGCCACAACAAAACACAATTGGCATATGCCAATTCTGTGCAGACCAATCCAGACCAAAAGAAAAAGCAGCCAACATTGAATGCACATGGCTGCCATTTTATTTAAACAGAATCAGACTGCAGAGTTACTCGTAATAGAGAAATATGAAGCAAAATATTGGTTGCTTCTTGTTTTTCTTCTGATATCAGCTGCAGCAAATATATTTTTATGGTTTTTTCTTTATTTTGCCTACACACACACACACACACACACACACACAATCTGAATTCAATCTAGAAAGTTTTTCAAAATGCTATTTGAGATCACAAAATGATAAATATATAAAATATGAAAGGAAACAGTAGCAATGTAATATTGAGTGCCAGCTTTCACATTAATGCTTCAGCATTGAAACCTGGAAGGGTTATAATACCTATTCCCTTAACTACTGATATAATCCAATAGCAACTGATTATCACATTGGAAAATGTAATCCTATTGTATTATGCTACCTATTATAAAAAACAAGGAAGATAACATGCTGATTTGTGTCCAGCCAGAAACTAAACCGAAAAATAGTTTCAAGACAAAATGCAATTAATTATACAATTCATTGCAAAGAAATTTGGAATTTACTTTTATATGCAAAGAAATGTTTTAAAATAGAATAATTAGAATATGACAATGCAAAATTTTGTTGTTTATTCTCTTGAATAGTTTACTGTGGTTCAAAAATATTTAAGAATTACCTGTATCATAGACACAGTATCTCTTTTAGATGGATATGTCAAATTAATCTTTCCTCATTTTGTATTTCAATGCCCATTTTTTTCAGGATCACTGCATCCTTCCTGTGATATGTGGTAACGCCATGCCATGGTGGGAATCACCAAAACAAACAGTTCACAAGTAGGCTGCTGTAAGAAATATGAGAAAACAAACATGTTCTTAGGTTCCAGCATATTGTGGTCAGCCACTTAATTTAACTTTGATAAGGTTTCCCATATTTTGATTTATATGAGTAATTTTAAAATGTCACCCAGGCATCCTTTAATTATGGCTGACCAGTTTTTTCTTGCAAACTCACTCATGTGTAGACTATGATAAGAAAAGGCATGTTGAACAGTCTCTTCTTAAATTTCAAAACTTCCATGTCAAATTCTTTAAAAAGCATGTGCTTCATGCTTTTTTCTTTCTTTTTGATATTTTATTAAAGTTTATTACAAAACAAAATACAAATAGAAACAAAAATTGGAAAAGTTAAAGAAGTGCAAAGGGGGGGAGGAGAAAAGCAAAAAAGTAGTGAGTTCTGATTTTTTTTTCAGTGCAGCAGAATACAAGAAAATATATAATTCCAACTTTTTACTTTACATTTCTAAATGCTTCAAGCCATTTCAGTTACAACAGTCATTCTAGTCTTGTAAACCTAAAATTAAAGTTTCATTACACTTTATTTTCCTTTTTTAAAAACGTTCTTAACTAGACGAAGTTGGAACCAAGGGATCATTATCACAATGGAACAACCTATAAACAGGGTGGATTTGATTTAAATCAAACTGATTTAAATCACGATTTAAATCACTAGTCAGTAAGGCTTGATTTAAATAATAGTTTTCTACATAAAGACTAATTCTTGCTGGTATAACTTTAATATGCAAGTAGATGAAGATTTTTAGAATAACAACTTTTCATATTATCCCCAGTTTAATAGGTTAATCATTCATATTTGGACAACTTTTCTGTTGTACTTAGGAAGGAGAAAAATAATCATTACCTTAATAATAACAATTTAAATAGATTTATTCAACTGAAACAATAACATTGCAGCATATGTTATTTGCTTAAACAAACATCCATGTTTGTTATCTAATTTGGCTAAACAATATATATATATATTTTAAGAAACTTAGACTGTCAGCCCAGCCTGCACATGAAAAACTTAAATACTGTCCTCTGTAGCTCACTCGTCATCTTCATCTTCTTTGTTCATAATCTGGAAAAGAAAAACAAGCTTTCCTGCTTTATCGGGTCCCAAACGATTTCTCAATTTAGAATGAATGAGTCCAAAGGAAGAGAATATTCTTTCAACGCCTGCAGAAGAAGCTACTGCTGTTAAAAGTGAAATCATTACTTGAACAGTCTCTAAATCCAAGTGCTTAAGTGACTTCCACCAGTTCACTGGTGTGACTTTCTTTAAAGTATCTTCAGCAAACATATATTTCTTGAATGGTTCCCCCTTAGCTTTGAAGTTTATTATAGTTGGCATTATTATAGTTGGCATTACAGGATGATTGCTGGATACCCATGTCATAGCTAACTCCTCTTCCTCAGCACTTAAGTTTTGACCCTGATACTGGATATTGACAATATTTGCCAAAAAATGAGCTGGAGACAGTACTTGTCCCATTCGTTTTTTTAATGCTTGTAATTTAAATGTAGTTCTGTTTTTAAGTGTTCACTCAGTTCCTTCCAAATTTCAACAGCATCAGCAATAAAACAGCTATTTTTCTGTATTTTGTTTAAAGCTTCAGAGATGGGTTTCAGGATGCTCAGCATATGTTCAACATTTCTCTTAAGCCCAATGTTGAGGATTTTGGCCATGACAGTGCCATCTATTTTATCTCGATTTTCTTCAGAAACTGTCATCAGAATAGGCCAGTTCTTGATATACTGCTCAAAACAGTCCACCAGAGTTCCATCTAACATCTTGTAGGAATGTTAGCTTGGTTCCACCCATCCTTTTCAGAGCTGCTGCAGCAAAATGATTGTTATGGAAGTATTTAGCAATTTCAACAACATTAGTCTTTATTTCTGGAACACTTAAGTCTTTGGCTAAGAGATGCAGCAAATGAGCACTGCAACCATATGTTATTAGCTTTGTATTCCCTTCCTGCTCTTCTAAATTTCTTCTCATCTTAGATACATTTCCAGCATTGTCTATGACCAAACTGCGTACTAGACATTTGAATTTTGTTCACATGTTATTATAGCTTTTACTGCCACTTCTTGTAAGTATTCTGCTGTGTGTGCATTTCCTGACGTATCAATTGTTTGTGCAAGGAAGACTTTCCCTTCTTCTGTTGTTATAGAAGCACATACAATAGGATCATTGTGGACATTATTCCACCCATCAATACTTAGGTTAACAATTCTACCCTCCAGAGCTGTTGCACATTGCTCCATTTCTCTATCATACATTTTATCCAGCAGTTTCCCTGCAATATCTGCTCTGCTGGGTGGACTGTATCCTGGTCTCAGTGACTGAACCATATTAATGAAATGTGGGTTCTCAGTCAGACGGAAAGAAAAGTTCATTGCATAAATAAACTGGGCAATTTTTTCATCAATTAACTCTTTTTTTAATCTGCTAGTTTTTATCACAAACTTATTTATGGTGGTTCCAGGAGGGAAGGGTTTTTTCTTTCTTTTAGGTGATAGTGATATGTGGTTGTGGGTGTCTGATGATGATGATGCTAATGAAGCACTATCCTGGATGAAACTGTAGAACAGGAGGATAGTGATCTTGAAGATGGATAGTTTCCAGAATCCATGAATTCCTCTAAACAAAAAAGTCAATGTTGTTATTTTATTGTTTATACAATTTCTGCTTATTGTACACAGCACTGCCCCAAAAGGAATATTTGCTTTTCTTCATAATTGTACCAAATGACAGTAACATGCAGTAATAATAAGAAATATAATTTTGCTCAAACATGACAGTTCAAGGCAGTCTTTAGAAATATGATTCAATAAAAATATTTACCAACCTGAAGATCCTGCCTGTTCAAATGTATTTCTTTGGTCATCTTCATCACAGCACTTCTCATGATGTTGCCTCATTCGGATCACCAGGCCTTGCATTTCTTTGTTGCAGTGTTTGCAGTTTGTACGCATGCCTGCCTTACCGATAGGTAAAGGAACTTCATTAAAATATTGCCAAACTGGGTCTCTTTTATGGCCTGCTGCCATTATAGATTTTTTCCTCCAAGGAAAGAATGTGATAAATCTCAGGTCATACACACAAAAAGATCCAAAGACTTGTCTGTCTGTGGCTGTGCAATATTGTGCTCAGAAAGTTTCACTTTCATTTTGTCTGCTTGTCTGCTTGCCCCTCCCTTCTCACACTTAGTTTCACTTTCTTCTTGTGCAAATCTATTCCACTCCAAACAATCAGAAAAATATTGTTTCTATTCTATTCACTGAACTTCTTGAAACTTAGCACTGAAGGGGTTGATTCTGTATTCACAGGTTTGTAGAACAATAGGATTAAGGTCTGTTTCTCAACTCTGTTCATATTATAACATTTTTGCTGTGAAGAAGAGGCATGTGATCTCTGCTGAGTCAAATTCAGCTTTGAGAACTGCAAAAGTAAACCAAGCATCTGTGATAATATCTTGTAGGCAGAGAAACTGCCCAATAATCTTACAAAAACCTCTGGAAGAGCATGACATTGTGAATGGATTAATGGAATTTATTTACCAAAAAAATTAAACATATACAGCCTTATTCTACATAATTAAAAAACTAATCTTTATTTCATGATGGAGTAACCTTTGGATGGTAATATATTTTCCTCAAAAAGCATTTTATTTTAAAAAATCCGATTTAAATCAAAAAAATCGGATTTAAATTTAAAAAATCTGATTTTTTTTATTTTTTAAAAAAAATCATTGATTTTTAACCACCCTGCCTATAAAGCAGTACATAAATCTCTTCATCCTTAATATTATTCTCTGAAATTAAATAAAATGCATTCTTAAAAAGCAAATTCCACCTTTGTATATTTGCGGCGCAAGGTGGAATCCTGATGCCGCACTTACAGCAGAGAGAAGAAGCTGGATTTTGCTTTGCGAAAGCTGGCATCCGCAATGGAGAGCAAAATCCAGCTGCTCCCCGAACCAGTCACCATTTACCTCTCCGAGTCGCAAGCGGCAGGAGAGGAGGGCTGCCTTGTGCCACTGGCTGGCACAAATATACCAAGGCGGAATGCTGTTGCTGCTCCCGCAGCTTCCAGCCATCGCAAATGCCGCTTCTTCCCACTTCTGCCGCCCCCTCTCCTCCGCCACAACAGCACCATTCATTCCGGATGGCGAGGGCTGAGACAGAGAAAGAGACAAAGAATGAAAAGGAGAGAAAGACAGAATGAAAGAGAGAATGAGAGAAAGAGACAGAGAGAATCAGAGGGAGAGTGAGAGAGAATGAGAGCAACTGAGCAGAGAGGCGCCGCCGCAGCATGGCTGGCTGCTTGCTCGTTCGCCGGCAGCACCTTCTGCTCCTCTTTTGCCCCTCAGCGGCTCCCAGCAACTGAGCAGAGAGGCGGCCGGTGCCTAACGAACGGAAGCCAAAGTGCTGCCGTGACATGGCTGGCTGCTCGCTCGCTCACCGGCAGCGCCTTCTGCTCCTCTTTTGCCCCTCAGTGGCTCCCAGCAACTGAGCAGAAGGTGCTGCCAGCGAGTGAGCGAGCAGCCAGCCATGCCGCGGCGGCGCCTCTCTGCTCAGTTGCTGGATGCCGCTGAGGGGCAAAAGAGGAGCAGAAGGTGCTGCCGGCGAGCGAGCAGCCAGCCAGCTGCGGGAGAAGCTGCAAAAAGCTGCAAGCCTCCCTGCAACCCCTAAAGCCAAAAAGGGGTGCGGGGAGGGGCGCCGCACCCCCGCCCACACCCCATTTTGGCTTTAGCAAGCCTCCCTATTTTTTTTGTGACTCGAATATAAGCCGAGGGGGGCTTTTTTCAGCCTGAAAAACGTGCTGAAAAATGTGCTGAAAAACGAGTATATACGGTACTTTAAAAATTAAGAAAAGAACTAATGTGGCAAGAAACTAATGTGGCCACATACTTATTAGATGGTAATATTGCAGTTAGTAATATATCAAGTATTAACTGCAAGAAATTAAAAAATTCTCAGTTTTTTATTAAGTATACAACATTGCCTGATTATAATTAGTATAATATGCAACTGGTTTAATGCTACATGTATAGATCTTAGCTTAATGTTTTCTTGTATATGTTGAGATCTGAAGTATTTATTTCTTATTCGATTAATTGCCGCTTAGCATTAGGATAGAAAAACAATTGTAATTATGATTTATAAACAGTCAACTTCATTTCCTTCAGATAACATTGGTTTCCTTTAAAAAATAAAGTTTAGTCTAATTTTAGTTTCAAAGATCAAACAATACTGAATTATAATTAGACTACAAATAAAAGCTTTAGACTTATTCAGAGTCATACTGAAAGGTCAAGGATCATCAATATTTAATTACAATACTTTATGTACTTAGTATTAACAATTTCTGTTGTTGAAATATATTTTGACCATAAAAGGTTTAAAAGCAAAAGACTCTAGACATGTCTTTATGAATTCAGTCCAACAGTTCAATTTACTGAATTTGAACAGTTCAAGTTCCTACTGAAGTATAGTATAAATAATTTGTGTAGATTGGGAACCATGTATTTAGTGATATTGATATGATTCTTGTAAAGAATCCATAATTATTGAAATACTTATTGAAAACTAATTAATGAAACATTGAATTTTTTATCTAAATTTATGACAGAGACGTTTTCTTCATATTCCGTTTCTTTATCTCTTTTTTATTATTTCTTGTTCTTTCTGTTTCTTTGTAGTTTGTAGTTTCAAGGCAATGTGATTGTCTTATATTTGACTGCTGCATAAATGGATTGATGGATAATATCTCAAATTATCTTTTGACTTTTCTTTAAGTGCTTCTAATAATATAAAATTTATTGGCTTTGAAGGTTTCCATGTATGAATAATCACGACAGTCTTTATTTTAGTATTTGTGTTCCATTTAGGCTTTCAGAATATAGACTTTATTGGTTTTAGTGAAAGCACAAAGATCCTGCAGGAAAAAGGTTTGTTGTGCACTGAACCCAGCTATATTTTGATAGCTTCAAATCTATGCAGGAAAATATTATATAAATAGCAGAACAGGAAATTCCACTTAATCCAAAACTAATTGTCATTTTTGGCTTCACTGCAAGGAGTTGTTAACTTAGCATATTTATATATGAGTTAGTTCCTATCCTATTCACACAGAGTATTATGACTGACATAAATTATTTGGCGCTATCTAATATTTAAATGTGTTTTACATGGTAAATAATATATATACCATTCTAGATTTTTAAAAAATGATATATTCAAATATTTGAATATTTTTGATGAATATTTGACATGACAGGTAAAATAGCAATGCTCTTATTTTAACTGAATCATTCCCTACTTCTGGATGTTAATATGTATTATTATTTTACTTTTAAATTTTTGATTCCTGCCACTGTTTTTCCCTCTTTTATCATCATAACACGTGGTATTTTTTCCTTCCAATGAGCCTCTCACTTCAATATTTATTTCCTTGATTTTCACGTTTTGATTTGCTCTTTGCAGATTACAAGTAACATTTGGTGGAAAATATGAATAGGTCAAACCTGTAGTGTTGCTTGGAATTCTGCTATTATCTAGATAATTGGTATTTGCAAGATAACTGCCACGAAACCTGGCAATTTCTTTTTTTTTTGTCCACTCATGACTAATACAATGTTCTCCCAAAGAGTTCTCTACAATTCTGCTGATTATTCTTCTGAAATACTCTCAGACATTTCTAAAATTAAAGCTGCAGTATCTGGCCTAACAGGCAGGATTTTCCATTCCTAATTCCCATTTAATAAATTTCTGTCTGTCATTCAGCTTTTGGATAAGATTGTGTGCATTGTAGATGTATAAGATTTAGCTTTAATCTGGAGTAGTTTATCTAACACTAGGATGAGATGTTCATTGCTTTTAGAAGTGAAAGTGCGAAGACTTTAATTTATGACCTACAGAACAGCCAGTTTCTAGGTTTTTTTTTATACTGGTTGCTAAATAAATGTAGAGCAGTTCATTTTTCTGTATAAAGATTATGATTTATTTTTTCCCATTGCAGCTCCACATTGAATCAGCCAGTCCAACAGTGTTGCCACCATCAGCTTTACCATTAGAATTGCTAAACAATGCTGTTGCTGCATTTAGTACCATAGAAGAACTTATCAGGTACCTTGAGCCTGACAGGTGGCAGTTAGATTTGGAAGACCTATACAAACCAGCTTGGCACCTTCTTGGGAAAGCCTACATTCATGGCAGAAAATCAAGAGGTAATGTTCGTAATTTTTTTCTCTTGCTTTTTCTTCTTTCTTTTATTGAACATCCAAAGCCCTTGATAAATCAAATTATATATGTATGAAACCATTAATTGATGGCACATGTATGTAAAATGATTATTTTTGAAATTGTTAACTACTTTCAGAATGTAGAATGAGACTATCTAGAAATGGTCTAATAAAATGTTAGTGAATTTATTTACCAGTCCAGAGGATAATTAAGTTTGTTTCAGTGTCAGTAGGCTTGGGGATCACAGGGAAACAAAGAATTGCTGACATGATTACACTGTATTTCTCAAGATACTCTCTCCTAGTCTTTAAAATTAATATTAATGTTTTATTATATAATTTTAATGTTTGTTTTTGGTCTGTTTTTATTGTAGTCTATCCACAATAATAGGCATGGGGTGGGCATCTATATAAATGTGATAAATAAATTTTAAAAATATGTTTATCCTCACTTCAAGGATTGGGGAAGGTCACTATATGCTCTGTGCTCTATCACTACAATTGATAGTGATTGTCATGGTTACCCCTATCTTTTAATGATAGTGCTTTAGCCAATAGAAAAGAAGACTGAAATATTTTTTCAGTGCAAAGTCCCTATTTGTTCAAACTGCCAGTTAATAGATTTCTGTCCTGACACTCCTTGTCTAACCTGTTTCACTGCTGACTTCTTTATGCATTTTAGGATTTCATAAATCCATGGAGTATACATGTTTTGAACTGCAAACCTGTGGTCCTTACCTAGAAATTAATCCATCTAAAGCTATAGAGTGTAAGCTAAGTAGAAGCTACTGTGGACTGAGAGATTCTCAGTCCGACCCAGCAGTTATCTCTTTATACTCTTGAACATAATTAAAAAAAAACAAAAGTAGTCCCCTGACTAGTAAAATAATCTTTCTAAGCGATGGAACATGAGGCACAGCTGCATTGACCCTTCAGGGCAGATTTGTTCCACCTGTTTGTCTTCCATTTTTTTCAGCACAGGATTCATGTCATTCAAAACATTAGGCAGTACACTGTTGAATCAGTAGGACAGATTCTTGTTAAAACATGTCCCTTATCTGCGTGCTGCACCAGAAAATAGTTTCCTTTTGGCTGCCTTTAAAATTTCCTTTATATGCTGCGATACTGCTGCATACTTATAAGAAGGCCTGTGAATGACTGTTTAAAAGCAGCTCTCACTCTGCTCCAGAGGCTTACTTTTTGGTATGAATTCAAAAACATTGCCTTAATGTAATAATTAAGTAAGTGATCATTTCAGTAAGTGAAACAGGAAACACACATTTCTGTGAGGAGGGGAAGGTATTCAAATGAAATTTAAAATCACAATAAACATAAAGTATTACCTGGAATGATGAATAAGTAAATTTATCTAAACTCACTTGTAGATGTTTGACTAATCTGAAACAGAATAAAGTTATAGCTGTCATCTTTTGATTGCATCTTGTTTTTTAATTTCTTGAGTGAAGTACTGCTGTTCTTGAACGTATTTATTTTAAAATACATGTGTGATGCCTTTCTGGTTAAAATATTGCTTTTAGTTTTATATGACTATGTGTGTCATTATGTATGTATTTATGTGTGAAGACACTTTGCATTCTTGCCAAATGAAGCACGGGCATTCCATTCTAAAAAGACCAATCTGACAAAATAATGATTTTCCCATCAGCAACTTCCAAAAGAAAACAATATTGAACTAATCTTTAAAAGTATTTGAATAAGACACTAAAGTAGAATTGCCATTGAATAAACATATCACAGAATTGTGGCAGACATCTTAAAGGACCACCCTCAAACTGCATTACCAAGTCTGTAATGTAATAGCCTAAAGCAGAAAATGTGCCCCATTGAGATGACATGGTATTCACTGTTGACATGCAGAATTATTGCAGAAATGAAAGGTTTAGGGTTCTTTTTAATTGTGTGCTCCCTTTAAAAAAAAATATGTTGAAAGGCATAGTTCCTGGGGCTTAAAAATATCGATGATTTCTAAGAAAGTACAACTTTAATGCCAAATTTAACATTGAAAGTTATTTGGTATATAACTTATTAGCAATTCTTGTTTAAGCAATATGAAACAGAATGAATAGTAGTTTTTGGTAAGAGTGTGTGCTTAACATGGTTGTGTTTTCATTGTAAATATTTTACATTTTGATGAATTTATTGCCCTATATTTCTTACCTTCCATTCATTTGTGTCAGGTTCTTGGAAACTGCCTCAACAAGTCCCTGCAGTTTCCTTGGCAAGATTTTTTGGAAGTAATTTGCCAGTTCTTCCATCCTAGGACTGAGAGAAAGTGACTGGTCCAAGGTCACATAGCTAGCTTTGTGCTCAGGGCAGCATTAGAGCTCAAATGTCCCTATTTCTAGTCTGATACCTTAGCTGGCTCTTGGTGGTAATAATATCTGTAAAACTCCAACTTTTCAAATAACTATTAAAATTAAAGCTTTCTAGACTTAAAAATATATATATACTAATGATTTTATTCAAAATCAAAAAATCAAAAGCAGCTATTTTATTTTCTATGAAATGTTGTAAATGCACTATATGATACAGAGATAAGTAATACTATACTTTCTGAAATACCAAGTTAATCTTTTGAATGTTTTCAAATTGGTTGTCTGGAATTTAGTCAGATCTAAACATGTTAAAATTACATAGCCAAATTAATTGTATGTGTCCTTTCTTGAAATATATCTTAAAAGAACATATAAGTTTCCTTAATATTTCATAGTTAAAAAGACATGCTTTTTATGCTTCCTATTTGTTGGAACTGACATTAGGATTTAATCAGTGTCTATTTTCATCTTTAACTACTGCTTTTAGTGTGGGAAGCAGTTCTTTCCTTTTATTGTAAGATAGCAATAGCACTTAGACTTATATACCGCTTTTTACAGTCCTCTCTAAACAGTTTACAGTTTACAGAGTCAGCATATTGCCCCCAACAATCTGGGTCCTCATTTTACCCACCTTGGAAGGATGGAAGGATGAGTCAACCTTGAGCCAGTGAGATTTGAACTGCTGAACTGCAGCTGGCAGTCAGCTGAAGTAGCCAGCAATGCTGCACTCTAACCACCTGCACCACCTCGGCTAAAGATAGATGCTTTATGCTTGAAATGAAAGCAGAATTTATGCTAATATGAATTTCATCCAAAATCAGTTACCTGCACTTAAGCAGAAAAATTGAGTATCAAAAAAAAAAACAACACAACTTATTTATACTTCATTTATATGAAAATTTATTGTAGTAGTATCCATTGCATTTTCTTTTTCTTTTTCTTTTCCTTTTCCTTTCCTTTCCTTTCCTTTCCTTTTCTTTTAATTTATCTGCTGCCCATCACCTCAATAAGGCAACTCTGGTCCCCATATTGGACTTTTGAAAAGCAATTTTAATTACTTCCCTTTCTCTCCAATCCTTTCTGAGTTAATTTAAACTTGAAATACTAGTGCATGTCCAGCAAATTTAACCTCACTCAAGTTGAAGAGTTATATTTGTAGACCTCAAAGTTTGTGAGAAGCATTTTTTTAATCTACCTAGTATGAACACTTCCCTGTTTGGGTTGGAATTAGTTTTCAGGTAATAGTTCTGAATCATAAAGTTACATTGCCATTACAAACAAGCCTCCTTCCCCTTTTTAAGTTATTTGACTAGCATGTCAAATTTGATGAATGAATGAGAGCCAGTTCAAAGGGTTTTTAATTTTTCTCAGAATAATTGAGTTTCCTGCACAGATCTATTAACTTTTTCTCTGGTTAAGTAAACATTTACAGGAATATAACCATTCACTGATACACAAAGCTAGCATTATGCCCTGCAAATTCTTAAAAGACACATATCAAAAAGATAAGAAGAATAAAGAATCCCCCTCCCCCCCCTTTTTCACTTCAGAGACTTGTTCAAGCACTTGGTGAAACTGCTGGTCAATATCCCATGTGAAGTAAAGTGCTACAAATATATATTGCAGTATAATACATTTTGATAAAGCATAAAATCCAATTGGCTAATCCAAATATTTTAATATAGAATCAGTATATAGGATTAGATTTTGAGGTATTTGACTTTTAAGAAATTTATATTCCTAAAAAAATCCAATTTAAAAAGTAAAATTACAATAGGCTACAAAATGACCAAAGTTACATAGAATCATGAGATTAAAACAGAGATCTCTGTTAGCTTGTCCTTTACCAATAGGGAAAAAATTACATTCTACTGCTCCAGGGGCAGACTTTTTTTGTGGAATCCACTTTTTAAAATGTATTTTGAAATGTGATATATACTGTAGTTAAAATCTACAAACTTTATGTATTTCCTTCTTATTGGCTTAAATTATTGAAACCAAATTCCACCATATTTGGATGGCATCTTATTAGGCTATCTAAGAAAAGGAAAGGAAAAAGAGAAGGAACTTTCATTCTTGACTGGTCATCAGTAATCTTGAAGTTCTTTTTTTATTATTATTAATTTTATTAAATATACAATTTAAAAACATTAGACTTGGTGCAACTTGTCTGGTACATACTTTTCTAGCACTTTTTCTTTCGTGTATATTACAATATAATATCATGCATATTCCATATATACTTTTTGTACATTCAATCACACTTCAGTTACACACATATTCCCTTCGTACCTATTCAAATCCAATTTATTCCTATCTAATATTTCTTTATTTTATTTACTTTTCTCCCCTTTCCTTCACTCTGTTTCTAATTCTCTATCCCTACATTCCTCCTTTTCTCTAGCCATTTATAAAATGTATTCCAGGTTACATAGAATTCCAATTCATCTTTAACTTTGAGCTCCATTGTTAACCTGTCCATTTCTGCACAGGTCAATATTTTGTTAATTATTTCTACATCCTGTGGGTTCTCTCTGCATTTCCAATTTTGTGCGAATATCAACCTTGCTGCCGTTAGTATGTGTACCATAAGATATATTTCTTCTTTTTTGTAATTATCCCTTACTATACCCAGAAGGAGGAGTTCTGGCGTCATATCTATCGTCTTGTTTAACATCTCTTCTAGCCACTGTTGTAATCTTGAAGTTCTTTCTTTCCGGTATAAATACCTATCCATATAAACATCAGAAGGTAAATAGTTACTTACTGTCAGCCATAGACATATTGATTTTATTGGGTAGGTTCCTAGCTCAGAAAAAATATTATAACTGTATAAGTTATATCTTGAAATTCGTAAGTTCACTAAACCATAGAAAAACCTATTGGCATGGTATTATCTGAAAAATATTTGCATAGCTCTTGTTTCTACATAGTTTTTCTAAAAGAATTTAATGAGCAAATGAAGCAAACAATAAATATTGGTTTGTTGTTTAGTTGTAGATTTGAACCTGCTGAAGGAGGAAGTAAGAATGTATAGCTGTACTCCACGTAACTTTTCAGTGTCAGTACGAGAAGAATTGAAACGAACAGACACCATTTTTTGGCCACTTTGTCTTCTGGTTAAACGCTGCGGTGGAAATTGTGCCTGTTGTCAACATTCTTGCAGTGAATGCCAATGTGTCCCTACCAAAGTCACCAAAAAGTATCATGAGGTATAGTATTAAAAAAATGGAGCCAAGGAAAACTAAAATGATAGATGATGATTAGCAAACTCTATCATGCTTGGATCGCAATATTTGAGATTTCAATTTACAAATCATTTTTTGAGGCAGTTTTGTCTTGTCTTGACAAACTGACACCTTAAGAAGTCCTTTATGTTTCTAACTACTGTTACTTTCAACTGCTTGTCAGGATTCCATTTGCTGAGGCAAGCAAATTCCTCAAAGAATAGGTTTACTGGATATATCATATTGGCACAGGCTGGTGAAAACCGACTCTGATTATTCCCACTGTTTTCACCTAGTTAAAAGTAAAGGTTTTTCACATTTTCAAAACAATTAGTCATATGGTCCAATCAGGATGCTGTCCAGTTGCTAGGTGACTCCAGTCCCCTCCTTCCAAGCTTCTGCAGGAATGTCCTTGGTTCCCAAGAGAAAATATTTTGTTTTGGCTACAACACCGCAACTATTTCAATTCCCCCCTCCCTATCCCTCTTCTCCGGTGTGCCAGCACTGAAGTCTCAAAATAGCCTCAGTCTTGACACTACTAGTTTTTTAGGGAAATTACAGGTGAATAACAAGTAGAAGGAACTACAGTCTTCATCTGTAAGAATTTGACTGATGGCTACCCATCTTGATTTCTGTATCATGAACTAGGATAAGCTTTGCATGTAGTTTATTTCAATATTAAATACTAATTGGGAACTCCAATGTAAGAGGATCACAATTTTTAAATTATTATAGTGATTTATTGGAACAAATATTGGAACAAAGAAGCCAAAGCTTTCTTTAGTAAATTATTTATGGGCTAAGATATGTTGGGTCATGCATAAATCATGAATAGGATTGCAAGATGAATATGTACCTGTCACAGACAAATACTGCTTTTTATTTAATGATTTGCTTATTTTAATGGCATTTAAAATGACAGCTGGACTGTTCCCTTGCAGGTCCTGCAGCTGAAGCCCAGAAGTGGCATAAGAGGATTGCATAAATCTCTGACAGATGTCCCTTTGGATCATCATGAGGAGTGTGACTGTGTGTGTAAAGGAAATACAGAAGGATAAAAGGAACTTCGTTCTTCTACAGCACATTGAACTAGAGGCTTATTTTGTTCTGGGGCTTGTGCGTTAATCTCCTTGTATAATCTCAGTTGTTTCCTTTGAAAATCTTCCATGTTCAAGATTGATGGTTCTGGTGAAATGAAGAGAGAAGAAATGAAACTGGGATTATTTATGCAATGTAACAGCACATGAAAGCCCATTAAACTATGAGCAGAAGGCATTAATAAGGATTTCTTTTCCTCCACCTTGATATAAATATATAATATCATCTCTTTTGCTCATCCTGAATTTTAAAAGATTTAAGTTTAGAAATGCTCAAAGCCCGAACTCTTCTAATAGCCTTCCTTCTGCAGGTCAGTTACTTCTGGTTTATCATTCTAAACATCTGGAATCTTACTTCACTTATTGCAGTAACTCCTACATGTCCTAAATTAAAATGTTAATTGCTTAAAACTCTGTTATTCTGAGTTAAACATATTTTTCACTTATAGATGTGAAAAAGACTGCACACTTTTCTATGTTTTTCCCCAGTCAGGTTCCTGTCATTTTTCAAAAATGCCTGGTCAGTATATGTGAGCAAGGAGGAAAAAATTGAAACCAATGAAGTGTCTTTATTCCTCCCACTAGTGCCTTCAAGGTTCTTTTGTTTGTTTATATTTTTTATATTTTTGTTGTGTACATTTTTATACTCTGATGGCATAACAATTTGCTTTTCTAATCTTGTTAAATACATCTATTTTTTACCAAAGGTATTTAATTTTCTTTGTATTTACAACCTAGAAAAATTGTATTTTAGTCCTGTAATACCCAGAGTCAGCATTACAGAAAGAGAATAGAAAGAATTACTGGTTGTATAATTCAAGGGATGTAGTGGTGGATGTGCACATAGAAAAATAAAGCAGATGAAAATATCTCTCTGATTTTACAATTGTAGATAAGTAGATTCATGATGCTGGAATAAGAAGGAACATAATAGCTGTTTTAAGCCTTTTTATATTCTAGTGCCTTGATCTAGAGAGAATGTCTGTGAGCATAGAAGCAGGCTTCAGCATGCATAAATAAGAAAATAAATACCATTTGTTGGATGAGAGATTACTGGCATAAATCTGATAAGCATCAGAATACTCATCAGAGGATAGCTGTCAACCTGCATTGCACTGGCTTGAATGGGTTACATATCTGTACCATCTACATCCTGGCAGAATTATTTTTTGCAGAAGTATAGTTTTTATATGTGACCTATGATAGATTGAGAAACAGGTATCTTCATGAAAAAATAATAATAAAGTCCAACACAATGAGGTCTTGTCATCAAATTATATAAAGGGTTGATTAAAAATATGCACATATTTATTGCTACAGACGTAAGGGTTTTAATATTATCATTGACAGTTGCTTCCTCATAAGACCTATAGTTTCCAGTATTTTAATGATGTATAGTATAATTTTTGAAATGCGGTTTTGCTTACAGTATGTACAGTTTATATATAAACTAGTACATTTATTCTCATCTTGGACAAGAAGGGAAGAAGTAGTAAAATATTGTTGCTTGTAAAATACTTCTAAATTGTCTAGTGTTGTTTTGTGTGAATACCTATTTCCTTTTATTGTTTGGATTTATGTAATTCACAAAATAATTATTGGGATAGAAAGAACTCACTATATCTACCTATGGAAGGTAGTTACCATTTAATTTAAAAAAAGTATTGCTTTTTTCATGTGGAATATGCTATCTACCAATCTAATCTCTTCCATTTCAGTTGCTACAGGAAATATATGAACAGCTGCATGCGAATATTTAGGAACTTCTGGTTAAATTGTATGTTTTATTGAATGCCTAAATCAAGGGTGTTAAACTGGCAGGCCGCAGGCCGGATGCATCATGCGCAGGCCATGCCCACCCCAGCTCTGTGAAGGGGGGAAACATTGCGATACATCATGTGACAGCAACGTGACACCATGAGTTTAACCCCCCATGGCCTAAATGAACAGAAGTTGATACAACCTCAGCATGAGAAAAAAAATAAAACATGACACCTTCTTGCAAATGTTGATGCATACTTGTTATTTCAATACAGTTGTGTACAGATTCACAATAAATTAATAGTAAATATGACAGGTGAAGAAGTTTGGATCATTTCAGTCAGTAGTTTGCAATACCCCTTTTCAGAAATAATAATATTCTAAGCGTCCTATGGCACCTCACTCTTTCTTACCAAACCTTTCTAGCTTGGAAATAGATTTCCTTGCATGGAGATTATGTGTGAGTTCTTCCCACATATTTTCAATAACACTTTAATTGAGCCTTTGAAGACGCTTCCAGAACTTTTAACTTTCTTAGAATTTTTTCTGAGATGTGTTAAGTATTACTTTCCTGCTAAAATATCTACATTCTTATAATTTTAATTTCTTTGCTTGCCTTGAACATTAGCTTTGAATATTCATATTCAATTGAATCCATTCTCTCACTTAAACAAAATTTCTGGGCCACTGACTGCCGCATGAACCCAAAGCAAAATAGAGGCACTTTACACTTTTCTTTAGGTAAAGCAGTGACCATGCTAAGGCATTTAAATTACCTTTGCTTGTTTTTCGTCCACAGATCCATATTCCTGCAGGCAATAAAACAAAGGCTTATGTGTCCCAAAGCTTCTGCTTCTGATAAAGTCAACCTAGTAATATATAGTACATAGCAGTTTTTTAGACTTGTAATACATTACCATTCATGTTCAGCACAACATGATCCCTCTAAGCAGACCATCTCTTTCTCTCTCTGTCAGGATCCATAGAAGATAGTCTCACCATCTAGCTTTGGTGGGCTTGTCCTCTTGGCCTACCCTTAAAAAGTTTAAATGATTTTGGCCGCTCTGGAAGCATGTGAGCTTTCAGCAGGTGCAAAGCTGCTTAACCTGATATGGTTTATGAGCCATCCTTTCTCTCTCTCTTTTTTTTTTTAAATTTGATTTATATGCTGCCCTTCTCCGGAGACTCAGGGCGGCTTACAGTGCGTTAAGCAATAGCCTTCATACTTTTGTATATTTATACAAAGTCAGCTTATTGCCCCCCACAATCTGGGTCCTCATTTCACCTACCTTAGAAAGGATGGAAGGCTGAGTCAACCTTGAGCCTGGTGGGATTTGAACTTGCAGTAATTGCAGGCAGCTGATCTTAATAACAGTGAATTAGTCCACTGTGCCACCAGGATTCTTCCCCGCAAATCTTATTTAACTGTTCACTTTTTGCCAAACACATCAGCCCATATTAGCTTCCTGTTTCTTCCTCTTCACAACAGCTATAAAAAGCATAAAAGGTTACTTTTTTAGGTTAATATATCATGGTACTAGAGCAGAATATTTATCTGGATGATCATGTTCTAAGATGACAATATTAAGATGCATTATGTCACTGTGGGGAAAGAGTTTTCAATAGGGAAAGTGAATTTTCAAATGAATAGGACAGATTGAACCAAATGGAAATAAAAGGAATTTAGCCTTGGAGTTGACTCGCACCAAAGCCTATTGTAAGTTTTAGCAGAACATTTCCATGGCAACCCATGAGCTCCCTCCTTTTACTAAGACATTTGTTCTCCTTTAAAATAGCAATAGTAGGGCAAGAAGCCAGCAGAGATCTATTACTTATGAATATGTATATCTGAATCATTTCTCCAAATTTCCTAAAAAGCATAAATATCAGTGCACCTTTTTTTTTGCAGAGATGTCTCAATATCCTTTTGATGGGGTGCCATATACTGCTTATATAATAAACACTGCAGTTTGCCTTATTTTCTTTTTGTCCTGCATTTTGAGTTTTATATCACCATAAGTTATAAAAAGTATCAGCAGCCTTTAGTCTCTGGATATTATCTCAAGTGTCTCTGGACTGGGTATGTCATAAAACATTAAACAATTACATATTACAGGTCCTAGGCCAAGGCACATAACCAGGTCTATTTGGCCTTCATCCTGTTCTGTGAAGGGTGAATGTCCCAGAGGACAGGGGCCAAGGCAGAGTAGACATGTTTCCTAGTCACCACCAGCCAATATTCTTTGGTTGATGAGACCTGTACCATACACAAATTGACAGACCGAATTGGATGAATAGAAGATGGTCCATTAGGAAACCCAATCCCATGGTGGAAGAGCTTTAAAAGTGATAACACCTTGAATTGTATCTGGAAGCACACTAGTAGCCAATGTAACTCACTCAGCAGTGTTGTAATGTATTAAGTATCCAACACTCTTTACTACCCACACAGCCATACTCTACACCAGTTAAAGCTTCCAAATGTTTTTCAAGAGCAGCCCTAGGTAGAGCAGATTGCACTAATCCAGACCAGGTCGTAAAGGCATGAGAGAGAGTGGGCAAACCCTCCTGTTCAGGAAATAGGTGCAATTGGCATACAAACCTAAGATATGCAAAGGTCATCTGCTCTTCTAGCAAAAAACATGAGTCCAAGAATTCCCCGGTTTTGCACCAGGTCGATCTGGGCAGTGCCAGCACTCCAGGACCAATGGTGAAAATCATTGTCAGCAAAAGGCCCAAATAACCAAAGCTACCCAGCCTTCCTTGGTTTGAATCAAAACACATTGCATCCTATTCAGACTCATTTGGATCCTAACCAATATTTCCAGGTGCCTGGCATATGTATCAATATTAAAATGCTTTAAAAATGAAAGAAATATGTAGATGATCTATTCACTTATCACCCTTAAGGTTAAGCAACCTTTTAGCAAAAGCAGAGTTGCAAGCTGTATTCTAGTCAAATTTTCTAAAGTGATGCTATGCTATTTTAATTGCTAATAAAATTACTTAATTATTCTTTTACTCATATTACCATATTAATTTCTTGCAATGACAATAAAGAAAATAGACCTTTAGAATTTTTAAGGCTCTCAAATTTATTATCATTCACAGATTACAGTCCACTGGATGGATGATTCATGGCTCAAAATATTTATATCTGCCTGCAACTGTAGTTTATCAGAATGTAGTATTCACTCAGTTAAGAAATATACATGAACATACTGATAATAACAGTTGAGATTGAAAAATGGTTTTAAGGAAAAATAAAAAATGCTTTTGCCAAAAAATGTATTCTTTATGAAGATATCCCTTTACATTTTATGTTATAACTGTGGAGGTATGTATATAATATCCTCATTGTTCAGAATTGAAAGAAATAATAATATTACTTGAACTTCATTTTACAAAAGAATAGTTGACATTTTTGTCAGTTCAGTTTTTCTATAGTAATATAATAAGGACATATACAGGTAGTCCTCAACTTACAACCAGAATTGAGCCCAAAATTTCAGTTGCTAAGTGAGATATTTGTTAAGTGAGTTTTGTCCCATTTTACAACATTGCCACAGCTGTTAAGTGAATCACTGCAGTTGATATTAGTAACCCAGTTGTTAAGTGAATATGGCTTCTCCACTGACTTTGCCTGTTGTCAGACATAAAAGAAGTAAAACGTGACCTTGGGATACAGCAACTGGTTCAAAAATATGAACCAGTTGCCAAGCATCTGAATTTTGATCACATGATCATGGGGATGCTGCAAAGGTCATAACTGAAAAACGGTAACAGGTCACATTTTTCAGTGCTGTTATAACTTTGAACTGTCATTAAACGACAGTTTAATGTTGTAAGTCGAGACTGCAAGGACCAATAAAGCATCTGCCATTGCCAGCAATATGTAGCAATAATATTTGTTCACTATAATTACTATAAGAAATCCTTTCAAAAGAGACGAAGTTATTTCTTCAAATTCATTGCTTACAAAATTAATTGAGAGTTAATGTTGGAAAACTGCTTCACATTTTTTTTGTGGAATACATATCTTTGAATATATAATATAGCTGGATACTAAAAATAGGATTTCACAATTTAAATATTATTGAGGAAAAGTATAATAACAAAAAAACTGAGTCTGTTGTGGAAGACAGATAATCTGGTGACCTCCAGTTGTCTTGGGATGCCATTCATTATTGTTCATGTTGTCTGTGGCTAATGAAAATTGAAACACAGAGCGTTTGGAGAATACTAGGGTTTGTTCAGATTAAGTAAGCATAATTATGTTAAGTACATATACATTTTCAGGTTTTTAATGATTTAATAGTGAAGTTTAAACAGCATAAACTCATCTGTAGTATAATTACTGATGTAGCTCCTACATCACCTGGTCCCTTATAAGCCTTAAATCAAGGTCACTGAAGCAGATCTATAAATCCAAGAAACACTAACTCAGGTACTGTATTTAGGCATGTGTTTTATCTGTCAGGTATTTAGAAAGCATTACTTGTTTTATAAGATTAAAATAGTTCCAAGGTAAGGTTATTTGGTGAACACAAAAATTTGTGATTTTGTGCCTAAGGCAAAACTATCGTAGAACTCATAGTCTCCTGGTTTACAGCCTGGTGTCTTAACTCTGTGCCAAACTGGCTCTTGGAAGGATCTGACTGTACTATTTTGGCTAGAGTCTTGTCCAGAGAAAATCAAAATAGATTGTGCCCTGAAATGTAATACTTTATTGTTCACATATTAATAAACAACGTTACTGATAGTGATGTACATACAGCAGATAGGTACGTAGGCAGGCCTTAGACATGCTGATCTACATAGTTCTTTGATCATGTGATTAAAGTTTGGATCCCTTACTTATATAATCTCTTAGCAACTTTCTCATTCCCTCATTAGATTCTTTTCAATGCTTTATATAAAAGATTAAGATACTAAATGACAGTATCTGAAAGAGGGCAGAACATTTTTTAATAGTAGTAAAGAGTGGGCCTTGGAAGAAGAGGAAAAGAAAAAGAATGAAAGATTGGTGAAAGAAGATAAATGAAAATATACAAGAATAATCTCCCAACAGAATTAATGGCAAATATAGTATGTGTAATGAAAGATGATGTGGAAGTTAGATGAAACAGGGTGGAAAAAAATACATAGAAGCCAAAAAAAATGTAAAGTAATACTAATGAACATTTGCAAAAGATGCTTGGTGAAATTATGAAAGAAGGTATGTATCAGAGGTGGGTTTCAGCAGTTCTGACCAGTTCTGGAGAACTGGTAGCGGAAATTTTGAGTAGTTTGGAGAACTGGTAAATACCACCTCTGACCCACCCCCATATATTCTCTGCCTTCTGAGTCCCAGCTAATCAGGGGGAAATGGGAATTTTGCAGTAACCTTCCTCTGGAGTGGGGAGGGAATGGAGATTTTACAGTATCCTTCCCCTGCCACACCCAGCAAGCCACGCCCAACAAGCTCCACCCACAGAACCAATATTAAAAAATTTTGAAACCCACCACTGGTATGTATGAGAAAAATGCATGCATATATGTATGTAGATATATGAGAGCTAGTCTGGTATTGTGGTTGAGCCACTGGGCTAGAAGCCAGGAATATAAGTATAAAGGACAAAAGAAAAAAATAAGCAAAAGCAAACGTATAGAGGGGCTTGGGTAAAGAGACAAAAAAAATCAAATTGGAAGTGCCACTTCACAAAGAAATCACCTGCCAGAAATTACAAGATGACACTCAATACTTCAAGAACACAAAGACTCCTTCAGATAATCTCAGAATTTACCAGTCTGAAAGGAAAGGTGACTCATCAGCTATCCCAAATTCAAGTCATATAAAGCGAAGGCTTGAGCCTAGCTCCAGGGGCCTTGGCAGCCAGTCCATCCGCTTCAGAAGTAAAACATATATGGCTATGTGCCTGCTGCAACTGTAATCTGCCTGGTGCATGGGAATTTAACTCCAAAGAAGTGGCACAGTTGTTTAAAAATAAAAATCAAGCACACATTTACTTATATGTAACTATCCACAGTCTGAGTTTGCCAAGTGTAACCCAGATTTTTGGAGATGGCAATACTTTATATGAGTAAGAGTTCCAGATAATGGAGCAGAAACCTACAGAATGTACAGTATATAGTTTATTCCTTTATCCTTTTCCAGTAGCCACATCAACATTCCATTCCAACTCAGCCTTACTTGACCTAATCAGTGTTTTCTAATCTTAGCAATTTTAAAATTTGTGGATTTCAGTTCCCAGAATTCCCCAGTCAGCTTGTGATTGGGCAATAGTTGTATAGTCCTCTGCATCCAGAAATTGACATAATATTACTATTATTATAATAATTCTACTATGTCAAAAAATGATGTACTCACCATTTCCTATTATATAATAATCAAGAAAACTACATCATATGAAAAAAAATACTATATTTTGATAATTGTGGCCTTAGCTACAAGAGGTATGTTTACATCCTTAGGCTTAACCACTTGAAATTAGACCCTACATTTTGCATTATATATTCAGTGTCATCTGTTTCAAAAGCTGCATTCAAGACACTATAAAGATAGGTGGTATTATCTTCAAAAGGCACAGGAAATCTGTTACAGCAGTCTTTACAGTTTTAATATCAGATTTTTCAGAAGATTTGCTGGGAGACTGCTTGAAGATGCAGCCAGGACAACCTAATAAACATGTTTTTCCTTTTTTCGAAACTATCAAGGCACATTGTACAAAAATTAAAAATCTCAACATTAACTATAATTAATTTTTTTTTCAGTAGCCATCTCTCCCCTTAATATATTTTAGTACTACTATACCATGTGATCTCCAAACCCACATTCCTTCCTTCTATTTCATTATGTAGCTGGATCTTTGAGAGAAAAAATACTATGAAGGTAATTTACATAGTCCATAATGCTCATCTCAAGAGTGTGAAGACACTGTCAACAGCTTCTCTTGCAACTTTATTACAAACTTATAGTATTATAAATGACATTTCTGTCCTAGGATGTTGCTCCTGGGCAAGACTTAACTACTCAAGAAATTGGAATGATTGGAATGTAATGTCTGCTTTTAATGAAAGCTAAATTATTAAGAACAATACTAGCCTTTTGAAACATAATTTTTGTAATAAATTCAAACGTTAACTTATAAAGTTAGTGATCTCTTCAACAAATCAAGAAACAAATAAATGTAACAAAACTTTATATCAGGTAAATGGTCTGTTTCTATGTTCAAATGTGTAAATATTAGAAAAGAAAAGTGAAAGTGATGAAAAACATGTAGTTCAGTATAATTCATGTCTTCTAACACTTGATTAATAACTGACAATCATTCAGATCCACACTAGCTCAGATAGGTATTTATATCTCCCTAATTCATTAACTATATTGATTGATTTGAATAATATTTCACTCCAGGCCAACGTATGGTCAATGGATGATTTTATAGATGTTAAATGGGAGGTGAGAGAATTAAACCCTGCAGGACTCAAAAATTTAGGGCTGTCCCCCTGCCAATGCTTGCACCTGGTACTATCCCATCACAGCACAGACTCATGACCCTCAATACTTACACTCGGTCCAGGAAGATATGATATAGAATGATCTGATATAGACCTTTGAAAGATCTATAAGGACCAGAAGAGGTATGTTCCCTCCTCACAAAAGAGATCCTTTACCACAATCAATATGACTATCATCCCATTATCTTATATGAATAGTATGGATATAAATAATCTACTTCCTTGAGAGGTTTAGCTGACAAACAAATAACTTTCTCAAGAAAGGGAATGTTGGAGACTTGGTAATAGTTAGGTAGTCTTCTTAAAGTCAATGTTTACATCTGTCTTTTTCAAGTCTGATGGGAACATCTCCTCTTCTAAAGAAGTACTGACAGTTACCTACACTCTACTCATGTTTCTTCAAAGATCAGAGACATGAATCAAGAAATCTTACTAGAAAGCATTAATTCCATTTCTTCTAAGTCCACATAATTTTAATCTTCAAATAGTTTACAGACTATCATTACTTGCTTCAACAGAATTGCCATCTGGATAAGGTTTGCTAGATGCAAATTAATTGATGAAAAATCAGTAATCAGATTGAATGTGTAGCAGTTAAGGCATTTGAATAGGAATGGAAAGATCCAGTTTCATGTAAACCATGGAATTTTATTGGGTGATTTTGATTAATCATTCTCACACATGTTGTTAAGGATAAAAATTGGATGAAAGAATACTATAGAAGCCACTTTGAGCAGCTGGAGGAAAAATTGGATATAAATCAAATACATAAATACAGGTAGTCCTCAGACTTATGACCACAACTGAGCCCAAAATTTCCATTGTTGAGTGAGACATTTGTTAAGCAACTTTTGCCTCATTTTACAACTTTTCTTGCCACATTGTTAAGTGAATCACTGCTGTTGTTATGTTAGTAACAAAGTTGTTAGGTAAATCTGGCTTCCCTATGGACTTTGCTTGTTAGAAAGTCACAAAAGGTGATCACAGGACCCTGCGATACTGCAACTATCATAAATATGAGCCAATTGCCAAGCACCTGAATTTTGATCACATGATTATGGGAATCAGTGGTGGAATTCAATTTTTTTTACTACCGGTTCTGTGGGCATGGCTTAGTGGGCGTGGTGTGGTTTGGTGGGTGTAGCTTTATGGGCATGGCAGGGGAAGGATACTGCAAAATCTCCATTCCCATCCCACTCTGGGGCCAGCAAGAGGTGGTATTTGCCCATTTTCCAAACTAGTCAAAATTTCCGCTACCGGTTCTTTAGAACCGGTCAGATCCTGCTGAATAGCACCCGTGATGGGAATGCTGCAATGGTTGTAAGTGTGAAAACCAGTTATAAATCATTTTTTCAGTGCTGCTGTAATTTCAAACAGCCTCTAGATGAATGATAGCAAGCTCTACCTGTAGTAGAACATTTCTTCTCTTAACTATTTCTCTTACTCGAAGGAGGCCTGAGACCCTACCAGTATTATTTATATTCATTTCAATTTCTTTCATATATAATTTAGGTACCTTTAGACCTATTTCATTGCCTTCACTCAAATGTTAATTAAGAATGACTGTGTACAAATAACATGGCATGTGCAATACCATTATTATACAAATGCTATCTGCACTGGGAAGCAACCAGATAAGAGGAGGATTATATATCATTTTGCACATTATCATATTGTCATTGTTCCTTGACAAGAAGTATTGAATGAACTTTGCTAAATAGGAAAAGTCATTCAGGACCAATTTTGTAAATTTCATTCATTCATAGAGGCTACAGCAGTCACCAACTAAACTGGCTACAACATTCCCCCGACTCCTCTAGAATTCTTCGACACTTCTCAGTCTTGAAAGGCACATAGTATTAATAGGTTTGCTATTTTGTCTAAAATGATTTGTAATGTTTTCCTTACAAATGACCACATAATCTATTTATCCTCTTCTTCTTTATTTATGTATTGCACTTATATGCCTGCTGAACTTCAGCAGTGAACAAAACATCAAATTAAAAAAAAAGATAAACAACATCAAATAATATCATATTTGCTTTCTACATATCTTCTTAAATTACATTTGCCACCTATGAGTAAAATAAATTGATAAACAATTTATCATCTTTATTCATTAACCAAGTTATGTTATCTAGTTTTTATGACGCCACTGCCATGTCAACAATAATGCATGCTACAACTGAACTTTACAAGAAACTTACCGATAATTAATATTCTACCATAATGTAAGGGTTCAAAGGAAAGCCTAAATAATGTTATTATAGGTTCTTTTTTGTTAACATGGTCCTTTCCAATGCAGTGAAATTCCATAATTCAAATCAACACATACACGAGGCCTCAGATTATTCCTCAAGGTCCTCAATTCGTTTTTATCTATAAATATAATGTGGGAAGAGTCACAACTTTATTTCTGATCCCAGAGTCTCCCCAGGACCTGCACAACCTTCAAACATCAAATATAGAAATGAGATACTATCCCAGCCTGATATGGATATACTTTGTGAACTTGATTATGCTCAATTTACTGCATGCATTCTGAGAAAGATATCATTCCACAGAAGCAAGAAAGGCACAAAAATGTAATTGGTTTGCCTTCATTTTTTTTGCATAAGAGACTATACTTTATTTTAAAAAAGAAAGAATAACACCAATGATTATTTTTATGTTAAGAAGTAAAACAGAAGGCATATATTTCAGATTAACATGGCTTTTAGCTCAGAAGTGCACTCTTTGTTGTCTAGCCAAAGATGGTAGAACCATTGTATAAACAGTTTTATATCAAAGGAACCGTGCTGTATGATATGCCTATGAATAACAAAAGGTATAACTAGAAAGCTGATAATAAATGGGTGTCTGAAATTCATTTTAAAAAATACAAAGTCTAGACTTCAAAACTATGTGTGCACTGAAGCAGGTTATTAAAGGCCACAGAGCTTCAATCAGAATGAATGTTGGCAGTTGCTTCCAAAGCTTTCTAAAAATACTATCCTCCACATTCTCAAGAGCAGGAAGGGCTTTGCATCTGCTGAAGAAATATAACTGCATATAACAGTCAACACACTTTACTTTTATTTAACTCAAAACTAAACTTGGCTAACAAAAAAAGAATTTAAAGGAGGTTGCTTTATTAAATACGTATTGTTTTAAACCATTTCCTAAATGACATCCAAGTAACAAATGGGCAGATAAAACCTGGTGTCTGACAAATTCTGTGCAGAATATGTATATGTGCTGTAAAAGGATGATGAAATACAGTTGAAAATTACAAAATGCAAACCTTTCCAATCTGCAAACTAATTTTTATTCATGATAAAGTTAACAGGACTCAATTTATGCATTGTATAAGTGGTTTCAGTTGTTGGATGTAGTTTTCTGGAATAATTTCATTTTATGAGTTTAACGAATAGGGATAAATTATGAACAATAGTAACAAAATGAACAAATTATATCTGGTTTTTAAAGCGTTCAAAAATAATGTTGAAAATTGTTTTCAGTGAGCTGTTTCAAGATCATAACAGTTTAGAAACCATTATTTTTGCACCACTTAATATTATTAATTATTGTATTTGTGAATTTTGTCTGACATTACTACGGGTAGTCCCTGACTTATGACCACAATTGAGCTCAAAGTTTATTTTGCTAAGTGAGAAATTTGATAAGTGAATTTTGCCCTGTTTTACCACATTTCTTGCCACATTTGTTAAGTGAATCACTGCCATTGTTAAATTAGTAATACAGTTGTTAAGTGAATCTGGTTTTTCCATTGACTTTGCTTGTCAGAAGGTGACAAAAGGGGATCACATGACCACAGGACACGGCAACCATCATAAATGTGAGTCAGTGGTCAAGTATCTGAATGTAAATCATGTGACCATAGAGATGCTGAAACAGTCATAAATGTGAAAAATAGTCATAAGTCACTCTTTTCAGTGCCTTTGTAACTTTGAATGGTCACTAAGTGAACTGTTGTAAGTCAAGGACTACCTGTATTTATATTTGTGTTCTTATATTCATGGGTATATATATATATACCTAAACATAAAATAATATTTCATACATACATTCTATTTATGGAAAATGAAATCACCAAATTTTTTAGAAAATCTTGCTTGTGAAAATCTGGTTTATGACAGAAAGTGTTAATGCTGAATTATTTATTTTAAAGAATGAATAATTACAGTCAGCAGAGATCATTTAGAATAAAATCTTTGACCCTCCTTACCAGAATGTTAGAAGATGAATAGATGAATAAAATAATATTCCCAACCCCCCCCCCCCCACAACACCACCAGTGAGAGATAGTAAATTTCAGGGAGGATATTTGGGGGTAGAGTGAAGTAAAAAAAATGTGATATAATAGGAAGGCTTATCTTTGGCAGGAGTACTAACTTTCAAATTCCTGTGAGTTCACCTTAGCTAAGATCTCACCTGGACAAATAACACACTCCAGGTGGTGAGGAAGGTTCAACAGAGATTCCACTTCCTTAGGGTCTTGTGGAAAAATCAGGTGGAACAACAACTGATGACTTCCTTTTACCGGTCTACGATAGAAAGCGTCCTCATATATTGTGTTGTGGTATGGTATGTTGGCTTGACAGCCATGGACAGAAAGGCATTACAGAGCACAAAAAATCATGGGATGCCCCCTGATTTCACTGGACGAAATCGCCAGGACACGCTGCCTTAGCAAAGTGAGGAAAATCCTCAGGGATGATTCACACCCTGGTCAGCACTTCTTTAGTTTCCTACCATCGGGCAGCAGATATAGAAGCATAGCCAGCCGAACAAATAGGCTGAAAAATAGCTTTTATCTGTGGGCTGTCAGACTTCTGAACACAACATAACACCATAATTAGGTTTAATATGATAGACTTGCAGGGCCAGCACAACGTGCAATATGTTCATACCGGTGTAATCTAATACAATGTTATATACTAGTTATTACTTACTTGGGTTTAGGGATTTCTTTTCCTTTTATTTTGAGTTATTGAGATGTATTCTGTGTTCAGTGGGGCTGCACCATGGGAGGCTCATTCAATCTCATTGTTGTGCATTGACAATAAATTTTGATTTCATTTTGATTTGATTTGAGTGACAGTTCTTAATTTTATTAATTTTCAAATGTGTTTCTTTCCTTTTCCTTTGCCATAGCAGTTATAGAATACTACTTAATAAGTACTAGCTAATTACTAGCGATTTTTAACTCACAATTCCAATGAAATTTATTGTATCATTGAAAATAAAAAGAACATAAGAAAAGACTGTTGTCGATGGTAATAAAATCTCCAATTTCAAGGCATGAATGTATCTAAATGATTGTTTTTTTTAAAAAAATTAAAATAAAATTTACTTCACCAGAAACTTCATACTCAGAAACACAATTCTTCTCAATGACCAAAATTTTACTGGGATCAATGACATAACATTCAATGATGTAACACAGGCTTCACTTATATAGGTAAGCACAAATCATAAAATCTGTCATATCAATCTGTCAACTTCATATTATGCATAACAAAATATAGGGATTTTGAGTTGGTTGAATATGTAGCAGGATTATGAAGAGTGAAGGACCTAATCAGGAATATATCCTTGGCATTTGATGCCCAAAATAATTAAATATGAACATCTTTAACCTGCTGCCTCAAAGCTGCTATTGCACATTTCTATCTCAGTATAAAGTATTGAATTAAAGAAAATTCAAAGACTTCTAATTTATTGTCTATTGCTTTGGTGCAGGATGAAACAAAATTATTGATAAAAATTCAAGGAGTTAAACCTATAGAAACAAAATATATTTTAGTCCAGTGTGTCGAAATATGTAACCAAGCATTGTCAAAGTCATGCAGACTTCACAGTGATGAATTATGTTTGAGATAGAGTCAGAAGCTTGCAACATGTTCCTAAGAAATTTATCCTGAATTATTTCTAAAGAAATAAAGGAATTGTATTATTACAATATATTTGTAGAGAACTAATTAACACAACAAATTACAAAATTCATTTGATTTCTTCTTTCTAAACAAGTAACAGACAAAACACAAACTTTGTGTAAAATGTTTAGTGAATTAATTAAGATAATAAATTGATTCTCTTTAAATGATTGATAGAAAGCTGTGAATTTTGACTCAAGCAAAGTAAGAATCTATATATAAGTGATTTAGTACCAAGTTATTTTCCTAAATTAAAAAATATGGATGTGGTTTTTCTTCTTTGCTATATCATTAGAAAGTATTTAAGACCATCCATTTAACAGATGATCTTAAAAGTTAAGAAATTTGAAAGCAAGCAATATGGAAAATGAGGTACAGTTTTCTGACTAACAAACTAAATGGGAAACTCAATACCTCAATAGTATTAACTGTTGTATTTACAGCTGCTGCTGCCCACATGAAGCAATCTTTCCCAAGGGCAATGATCAAAGCAACGGGCACAATGTAACATGGAATGGGACTTGACTCTTAACAATTTTACAGATTGTAAAAGATTGAATAGAAATGTGGGTGATAGAAGCTGCAGGTGTTCCTAAGAAGAGGCCCCAGGATCAAAACATTTAAGAAATGCTGGATTGGGTTTCAAATTAGTCACTTCACATGAGAAGCTGTTTCATTTACACTGTTTTGCATACCACCTTGGATATCTATAATTCAATTTTTTTCCAGTGATATTAATTGCCTCTATGGAATGTTATGTTCTCTTTGATGTCAGAGATGGCAAGTATCATTTCTCATTTGTTTATCTTTTTGAAGTAATTTGAGGAATTGCTTTATCCAAGCTGTAACATCAGCAACAAATTGATAAATAGATCTTTAAGAACAAATCTGCATATTAAATTTTTTCATTGAAACATTGCTAATTCATATCCCATTTCCTTTTTTAAAAAAATACCAATTAGCATACTTTAAAGTATGTGCCATGGACACTGTGGATAGTTTTCACATATAATGTGATTTTTTTTCCTTTAAAAAGTATTGTGTGCAGTCTTCAAATTTTAAGGTTTTACTTACCTAGTAGCAGGCATTTATTCAGCAACTATTTGCAGAATGGATGATCAAAATTTGCTTAACTTTAGTAGAACAAATTTGGGGGCACAAAATATCCTGAAATACATAGGTTATCTATAGCTCTCTTCTTAAAAAAATACAAACATTATAGAATACAACAACTGAAAAGAAAGCATACATTTAGCACAAATGATTGTGGAAACAACTTGGAATAGGCAGTCTTCACAGTTCTGTTCCTGAAGACCTTTGGGGGTAAAAATTAACTAACAGCTAAAATGTTTAGAAAAGATAGGCATTTTAATGCATTCTGCACTAGTCATATCAGCTATTATATGTTTTCATAAGTGAGAGATTGATATATGGCCTACTATGCTATACTATATACTATACTATCCCATGCTGAAGGAAATCAATAACTGGCAGATGAACTGAATGTATTTTACTGTAGGTTTGAGAGAAAACTCCTGCCACTCATCTCCACAATGCTCATCTCAGACACACCGACAACAGCTAAGCCTCCTACAACCTACCCCATCCCATTGGGCCCACTACCTCTTGTGATTACAGAGAATGAGGTGCAAGGTCTATTTCATAGACAAAAGCCAGGAAAAGCACCAGGCCCAGACAAGATAACTCCTTCTTGCTTAAAAGCTTGTGCTGACCAACTGGCCCCCATCTTCACCCACATCTTTAATAAATCTCTAGAGATGTGCTATGTTCCTTCTTGCTTCAAATGCTCTACTATCATCCCAATGCTGAAGAAACCCTCCATCAAGGAACTGAATGACTTCAGACCAGTTGCTCTGACATCTGTTGTTATGAAGACCTTTGAAAGGCTAGAGCTGGCCCACCTGAAAACCATCACAGATCAGCTTAGACCCCTTACAATTTGCCTACTGAGCAAATAGATTGACATATGATGCTCTTTAGTCCAAAATCTTATAAAGAAAGAAGGCAGATTAATGCTGAGACATTATGGATTGTGAAACAATTTTAAATCAGTATTATACCGTGTTATATGTTTTAGAAGTTTAAATCACAGTGTATATAATTCAATAATGGTTAGTTCTAGTCAATAAGATAAATCAGTATAGTTATGTCTTATATTGCAGATGAGAAAACAGAGACTGGAAGGCAGATCAGTTTGCTTAAGACTTACTAATGGATCCATTAAATGGTTTAATTTGAACCAGACCTCCTGGTTCAATTTTTATTTTAACTGACAGTAGTCATCCCATGCTTAAGGAGCTCCTCAACACGCTGCTAGTTTTACCGTCATATACTTATATTTCATATATTTTTATATCCATATATACCAGAAGTATCAAACTCGTGTTATCATGGCAGTGTCATGGGATATATCAGGACTTTTCCCCCCTTCACTAAACCAGCCATGGGCGTGGCCAGCACGTGATGCATCTGTCCCATGGGCTGCGAGTTTGACAGCCCTGATATGTACCATATCTCTTCGTATTTGAGATCATGAATAATATTATGTTAGAAGTGTCAGAATTACTTGAGAAAGCTGTATAACTTGTCTAAATAATTAAGAAAAAGTTAAAAAGATGCCACATAAATTAGTAAAAAACCAAACTATATTCAAAATTCGAAATGTTTGTAATTCCTGAAATGTAAACCAGAATTTAATGGACTGAGAAAAATATTTTGATGCCTAATTTAGAAATGTCAAGAACTAAAGCTCCACATATATGCTTAATGTTAATATCTTAAGCATCACAAATGCAGTAAATGCTTGCTCAGTACAATTTATGAGTTTCCCAATCTGCAACACTAACGCTGAAAATAAAATGGTCTGCAGAGGAGCTGGTTGTACAGAATATTGATGTTTCCAGAAGACATTACAGAGCTGGGTGGGATTGTGTTCTCTTTACTTTTAAAGGGAGTAGAATATTCAATGTGCAATGCAGAAACTGTCTACAAAACTGCAACTCAAAAAGGAGCTGAAAAATCATTGCATTTACAGAAGTCATTCAAAATCTCTGCCTAAAGAAGGAAATCAAATCAATTTGTTTTTCTCCACTATTTTATGCAACTTCTATACGAACAATATCAAAGAACAATATCTCCATAGTTTTTCAGAAAAAAAGAAATTCTTCCTTTGTCAATAGCAATGCACCCTTTATTAATGGCAACAGCAGCACAATTCCTGGGATGAATTCTGCTATGGTATCTTCCTTTCCAATATAATTGAAATATGGGAAGCCTGGAAAAAATGTTTGTACAATGAAAGACGTACATTGACATGCATGTTTTGGCTACATTGTAGCTAAGATATGAATAGTACCACATTCTCTATTCTTTTCTACAAATTCTGAAAACAATCCCCCCCCCCATCATATTAAAGGTTAAAAATAAAAATACAGTGAAAATCTCTGCACACCGTTAGATTTCCTTCTTCAAATGTAAGCTGTTTATTTTGTTCCTGAAATATTCCAGTTAATAAGAATCGTGAGAAAAATCTACTGTGCCCTCTTTTATATCTGCTGGAACATTGATTAGCCTGGACAATTCCCTTTAGGGACTAGGAGTGGTCTTTGCAAGTGGTGCTTCTTCTACCAGCACAAGTCATACATTAGAAATACATAGAAATTTTTTTTGTTGTGTGTCTCTCTCATCTGTAAGCATAAAAATCCAGTTGGATGCTCTATCAACCAGATCCCTTAAACACTCCAGAAGTTTGTCTGTTGTATACATCATTCACCAATGCAGCTGTTAGACCAATTCCTCTAAAAACCACACATAATGTTTAGCAGCTTTGAAGCTTGCTTAAAATGGTTTGCTGCTGTCTTGATGAGTCCAAACAGTGGCTAGCTATGCTGGCCCATTAGTAATTGGAAATACTGGCCTTGCTAATATTTCAGACAGCAAGATATGTGTAAACAACAAAGAACTAAATCACATAGCCCACTACTTAAGGATTATCTGAAATCTGGTATAGTTTTGTATAAGGCTTTATATTTGAAAATAAAATACTAATAACTGACAGTATTTTATTTGCACTAACTTATTCACAGATCTGAGAATCCAGTCTGGCGTAGTGCTTAAGGCATGGGTGTCAAACACATCATGTTGTCATCACGTGATGTTTCATGACGTTTTTCCCCTTCAGACACAATTGAACAGAAGAAAAAAAATTCACCCCTCTAAGAGTGAATTTGTAGCAGCTTTGGAGGTAATATATAATTCATGTTACATTGTTGACTTACATAACAATGTATGCTATAAATGAAAATCAATAGTAGCTGGATGTTTTTGTTTGATCCTCCCAGTACTGTTATGGACATTAGTCTATTATGCTTATCTATTCAACTGATTATCAGTATTTCTTTGGCAATATTTCACAGCAGGCTATATAGCAGGGGTCATAGATCCTTTCCCACATAAGAGCTACATTATTTCTAGAAACAAGTCAGAGTTTGATACAACAAATTGACACAATTTTTTCTTTTGTACATTATTCAAATATTTAAGCCTGTAGTCTATTCATCCTTTTCTTGGTCTTTTCAATGCTAATGCTTCAATAAATTTATTACCATAATCTCAAATGATTTTTCTGTTTCCCCAAACCAGTGATTAGGAATGAAATCAATTATTATTGGCTATTCTATTTTAAAAGTCCATTGGATCCATTCTCCTCTGTGGCCGTTCATGGGAAGTATGAGAAAGTAGCTGAAGGAGAGTAAATTAAAAGGTGATTATTTGTGATTTAGGGTTAGGGTTATCTTAGACACTTTAGAAGTCAAAGGTATCTTAGTAACAGGACTGGATGGAAAAGCAGAATCCAGTGAGTCCTGTCACTAAACATCTTTCTGGTAATCTTCATTTACAGCTGAATTTGTCAAATTTGTCCATTTCATGGACAACTTCATTATAATATAACTACATGCATGTAAGCAAATACAATGAATACAGTTCAATTTATTTATTTAATCAATCTGTAAAGCTGTTCATATCAACAAGTGATTCTTCTGAGTTTGAATTAATGTTTGCATAAAGTTTAATGAACATATATCCCTTTGCTTGCTTACTACTTTTTAATATAATGTTCTTGGAGCTTGTATACATGGGGTTTTTTTTAGCTAATGCTGGATAAATCATTCAATAGTTCACTGCTTTATAGAATTGCATAAATGCTACTTAAATTGGTGTGGCTTCCTTCAGACTTGGAAAGAATATTTTTCCAGGGACTCTTATTATAGGAGTGTTTATCTTGGTGCTTACTCAGTATCTTTTTGTTCCAGCACCAGACATAAACATTGTCTATGGCTAATGAGGCCCAAGAACCCTAGCAAGGAAATTGCCACCTGCCTCTTAAATTACTGCCCTAGTACTTTGATCTTACTTGTGTTCCTTCTATATCTATCTATGCAATCACTAACAGGGCGAGAAAGTTATTCATCTTGCTTTTTTCTTTTTGGTCAGTTATATAGATTTAGCCCCAAAAGAGAACACAGTGAAACAGACAGAAGAAATAACAAGAATTATTGTCCAGAGGTGGGTTCTACTTACCTTTACTACCGGTTTGCAACGGGATCGCTTGCGCACACGCCTTGCTTCTGCGCATATGCAGATCGCTTCTGATGACGTCAGAGTCAGTGGGTGGAGCGTCCTGCCAGTTTTACTACCGGTTCTGTAGAAGCGGTCCGAACTGAGGGCAACCCACTACTGTTATTGTCCCATTTAGGGCATCTTGCCCAAGGACTAGCACCAGCACTTCTTTCAATATATTTGCAAGTTTTGATAAATGAACACCCACTCCCTGGTTTAATTAGTGTGAAGCAACCTAATCCACAAAGTATGATTAAGAAAACTATGGATGCAGCCTGTTTGTTTTCTAATTCCTAAAACAGAAACTCATAAAAACTGATGGAAGCCTTTCCTTTATTTGCCATGATGGCATTTCATCTTCCGCAAACTTTATTTTGTACTAGTAAATTTGAAATAAAAAAATAATTTGACTGTCATGTATCAGAAAATCTGGAAAATAATGGAAGGGGGTACAAAGGAACTAAATCCCAATGAAAATTGGTATTCATGATGGAAATGGTAGCGGACGGAAGCAGAATAGACTTTCTGCTATTAGATTCCACACAACATTAAAATGGATTTATATAGGAAATTATCCCCAATGCATGGGGATTTTTTTTTGTAAAAGTCTGGCTAACTAGCTGTAGCTCTGCAATGCTGTTGGCTGGATGAGATTCCTTACAGCCTTCTTCACCTCATTATTAACAGAAGAATTGTCCATTTCTATCTTCACCCTACAATTTAGAAAATGTTTGCTTGGCATAACCTGAGTGACTTAAGGGACCACTTCCTCCAGTGCTTGTCTATCAAAGTGGGCAACTAAATACTTTAATGTATCATTTGTATTTGTAATTGGGTAGTTAATCACATTTCTCTTTTAAAAAATCAGAAGTGATAAATTCTATAGCTTATTCCCTGAGTTCTTCTCCAGATGTTGTAGGAGTAACCAACAACAACAACAACAACACACACACACACGTTCAGAGAAGAATGCAACAAAATACAAGACAGTAATGGCATCATTTGGATAATATCAAATGTCAGTATTTTTTTAAAAAATTGGAATATAACATTATTTGAAAGAAAATTTGCATGTATGTACACATTTTTAAGTTAAAATTAACTTAACAGAAACAACATCTTCATCTATTTCATTTATAAAATTGTGCCACAGATTTGAATTTATTTGAATCTTCAAATAAAGTTTGACTGATTCACCTCTTTGGGACTAGCAAGGCTCTGCTTTTATTTCTGCAAAGATGTGGAGATAAATAACGTTTGCTGAATAAACATATTTTATAATATGTGCAGTCTCTTGGTAAGTCATTTTTTAAACAATTGTAGAATTTTGATTAGTTAGCCTTGCAAATCCTTTTTGATATCTTCAAATTAAGATCTAAAACTGCTTCCTGTTTTGCAAAATAAAACAATTGAAGAAAAGATTATGATAATGGCTTTGTGTAGCCATTGTCTAGTTCACCTGCTGACAATGAATATTTGTTATTCCCATGGTAGATATTTCATATGCAACATTATGTTGACATTAGGAGTGAGCTTGATTAAACTTATTAAGACTTACTTTTCAATAATGTGCTTATTTACACAACTCTGAGATGCAGATGAAGGTTTTTATGATCAGATGATAATGTGGGCAAGATGTAGAAAAGGGCCTCCAGATCTGGAATGCACAAATCCAGGCAACCACTAGATAGCAGCAAACAGATAGTAGGGCCTTAAACATTCTGCATCTAAAATATTCTCTTTTGTATAGTCAGTGTTAGCTTACATGTTTTGCTGATAATAATCAATGGAATTTATTCAATTGTGTTTCAACATCTACTTGAATATCCTAAAGAACAATCATAACCTAAATGACTGAGAATCTCCATAGACATCTACTTGATTAGTTGTGCTACTAAAAATTGAATGATGTACATTGACTAAAGTGAAATAATTTAACTCATTAAACTGCAATCCTATGTGTTTCTTTCTTATTTTTATACATTTACATATAGATATATTTTCTGTACACTTATATTGTTGAATAAGACTCATTGGGTATCTCATATTGTTTCCTTAATTCATCTTGAGTAGGAATGGAACTTTTTTTTTCATTTACAATTTGTATCTTTTTTGTTCAGATATTAATTACATATTCTAAGCTTATAGGAAGAAGTTGTGGAAATAGTTCAGTATTTTTTAAAATGCATTACATTTTTTCCTTGCACATAGCAGAGGGTTGGATTGCATTTTTCAAAAGCTAAGAGAATCATCAAGAAAATGCCAGTTTATTTTTTAAAATTAACAATGCAAAATAGTGTAGAGTTTCTAGAAGTCTTCAGTTATCTGGATTATGTTTTCAGAACAAAAGGGCAGTTGCGCGCAGACATAATTCTAACTTTAAAGCCCCAAATATTAAATGGACTACTGTTGCTAGGGTCTCATTGAATACCTTGAGTTTCCATCGGAGATATCTGGATAAGTAAGAGTAACTAATAAACTCATAAATGCATAATTTGCATAAATTCACCTTAAAATGGATGGCCACAAATTTACTTTGGCAATTTATTTTGAAAGGATTCTTTCAATGCACAGGAGGTTCACAGATAGCCAGCTTGGTATAGACACTGTGTTAGAAACTGGGAATCTAGCCTTATTTCAGTTTTAGGCATGAATTCAGCTGGGTGAGTTTAGGCCAATCATTGTCTCTCAGTCTTAGGAAAAAGGAAATAGCCAAGATACTTGAGAAGGTCTGGATAGGTGGTATTTTTTTTAACAGTTTATTTACACATTTTCATTTAACATACATAAGTGCTTTGTGAACGGTGTATTGTCTGGGTCAATTTGCTTACATAATAATACTTTTCCAGCTCCTAATTTCTATCTCTATTATCCAACCATTAATAAAACAAGTCCCATACTCTGAATCTTCTTTTTCTTTTATCTTTAATGTCAGTCTGTCCATTTCTGCAATATCTAATTTTTCTTCTTCTTCTCTTGGTGTTTCCTCATTTTTCCAGTACTGTACAAATACAATTCTTACTGCTGTCAAAACATGTAATATTAAATACAAATTCTCTTTATCATACTTTTCTAGTACTATACCTAACAAAAATATTTCTGTCTTATAATCTATATGCAGCTTTAACATTTTTTTCTAACCATATATTTTTGTCCAATATTTCTTTGCTTTCACACATGTCCACCACATGTGATCGTACGTGCCTGGTGTCTGATTACATTTCCAACATTTGGTGGACATGTTTTTAAACATCTTTGCTAATCTCGCCAATGGTAAATGACACCTTTTGTATAGGTTTTCTTTATAGGTAGTTGCCATTGTCTATTTACAGTTTCTTTCCCAGAGTTTTTGCCATTTATGTAATTCTATAGTATATCCCAAAAAATTTGCCCATACTATCATTGTTTCTTTTACCTGTTCGTTTTCCATTTTTAAGCTTAACAAGAAATTATATAGTTTCTTTACTAAATGTTCATCTACCCCAACATTATTTTATCAAATATTGTTTGCTCTTTGTAGAAGTCATATGCCTTAACATCTTTCTTGTATCTCGATTGTATTTGCATATGTGGCCACTATGATAGGTCCACACTTGATTTTGTAACTCTTGTTTAGTTTTAAGTTCCCCTTCCATATACAAAATATCTTTATATGTTAAGATTTTTTCCAGATTTACTATATTTGGATGTGTAAATGCTTCCATTGTTGAGAGCCAAACTTGTATTTTTGCTTTCATCTTTTCCCATACTAAGAGTAGAGCATTTCTTATATAATGTCTTTGAAAATATCTATGAGTCTTATTTTTATCATACCATAAAAAAGCATGCCATCCTAATTGGAGTCATGACCTTTCAGAAACAGCAATCTTCTGTGTCTGGGAGTTATCCATTCTGTCACCCATGTTAATACGGAAGCTTGATAATAAAGGTCCCAATCTGGTAGTCCAAAGCCCCCATTGTTTTTAGATTCTTGCAACATTTTCAGTCTTATTCTTGCCAAACGAATTTCAAAATTGTTGTGTTTAGCTCATCAAAGAATTTTTTCTATTTTTATGGGGATTGTTTGGAATAAAAAAAGGAGCTTCAGCAAAATATTCATTTTTATAATTGCAATTCTTCCTACCATTGATAATTGCAAATTTTTCCATTTCTCCAAATCTGCTTTAATTTATTGTAGTAGTCTTATATAGTTATCTTCTTTAATTGTTACACATCTTGCTGTTAACTACCATATTTTTCAGAGTATAAGACGCACCGGAGCCTAAGACACAGCTTAGTTTTTGGGGAGGAAAATAGGAAAAAAAAATCTGCCTACCAGGTATTCATCTGGCTAGTGTTCTTAGTCTGGTCAGCTTCAGCACATTAGTTTGCTGGTTTTGAACATGCACGCGCACTTTTTATCCCCTGCTTTTATCCCTGTATTGTGCCTTTTTTTATATTTAAATTCTCTGTATAATTCCCATTGACTATTACTTTTGCTATTTGCTTATGATATATTGTCTTAATCATGTTTATAATCTTCTCTCCAAAATCTATATATTCTAACTGTAGTATCATGAATTGACAATTTACATTGTCAAAGGCTTTCTGCGCATCTAGAAAAATCAACGCCATTTGCTTTCCCGAGTGTGCTCCAATGTGTCTAGAATAAATCTTACATTATTTTTAATTTGTCTTTTTGATAGGAATCCATTTTGATCCAAGTGAATAAATTCATTCAGAAATCTTTTTAATCTCTCTGCCATTATTATATTTTATTCTTGTTGTTTATTATTTGGTGCATATATTGCTATCAACAGTATCTTTTTTTGGTTCATCACCATCTCCACCATTAAAATTATTCCTTCTTCATCTTGCTTTTTTATGTGGATTTCTTGGAAGCAAATTATATCTAGCTTCAATTTTTATAGTCATGTATAATTTCCCCCCCCCCTTTTTTATGGGGGAGTTCAGTCCATTTATGTTTATTACAACATCTCACTTTCTCCCTCCATCTCCTTTATTTATATATAGGTCTTACTCTGCTAGTTGTTCTTATTTGCCTCTGGTCTTTTGCCCTTGCTCCTTCTCATTCTGCTCTCTCTATTTCTTCTTCTTCTGATTGTGTCTTCCTCTCTTCTCCTGTTGCTTCCTCTTACCTTTGATGTTCTAACTCTCCTATTTCTTGTCCCTCATTTGCAACTATATAACTATCATAGAATTCTGTTGTGGCCTGCCAGCGGTCAGCAGAGCAGCAGATTCAGACAGTGAGGAGGTTGGGGAGGAACATGGGCCAGTCCTGGAGTCTGCGGAAGGCTCTGATGAGGGTTCTGTGTCAGAGGCAGAAAGGGGGCCAGGGCCAGATGCCAGTTATCAGCTGCCTTCAGAGTCAGTGCTTCAGTGAGGCAGATGAACAACTGGAGCCTGTTCCCAGAGTGTGCATGTGCAGAGTTGCCAGATGAAGGGAATAGCTAAAGAACAAGGGTTGATTTGGGAGTAAGGCTGCTTACTTGGGAATGGCCCCTCCCAGGGGGAATAAAAGAGGAGCAAAAGGGGAGTGGAGTTTGCAGGAGACAATTAGTACACCTAATTGGTTTGTGACTCTCCAAGATTGTCCAAGGCAAGTGAGCTAGTGAGCAAGGGAGCCAGAGAGCAGCGGCTGCTATGCCATGGCCAAGGCAGGTGAGGTGAGATAAAGGGTGACTGGGAGGGACGGGATGGGCAGGGCCAGCCAGTGGTGCGATTAGCCGATTCTCCGAACTACGCACAACTGATTCACTCGAATTGGTCCAAACCAGCTGAATCTCACCTCTGCATCTATCTCCAGTCTACAACACAATCCTTTCAGCAGTTCCAAGAAGCCTCCCCATCCATTTGCACTACTCAGGTGATCCTGAGGACAGAGATAAACCTCCAGTGGTCTCAACTACTCTCTAAAACAATGCAAATGTCTTGAAAGAGGCAGTGGTGAGACCTCTCCTCAAGAAGCCTTCCCTGGACCCTGCAGTATTAGCTAATTACCGTCCAGTCTCCAACCTTCGCTTTATTGCAAAGGTTGTTGAGAGTGTGGTAGCACGACAGCTCCCTCAGTACCTGGATGAATTGGCTTATCTGGATCCATTCCAGTCGGGCTTCAGGCCTGGATACAGCACGGAAACGGCATTGGTCGCATTGGTTGATGATCTCTGGAGAGCCCGGGACAGAGGATGCTCCTCCGTCCTGGTCCTATTAGACCTCTCAGCAGCTTTTGATACCATCAATCATGGTATCATGCTGCACCGATTGGAAGAGTTGGGAGTGGGGGGCACCGTATTACAATGGTTCTCCTCCTTTCTCTCTGACTGGTCGCAGACTGTGTTGACAGGGGGACAGAGATCAACCCCGAGGCCCCTTGTATGTGGGGTACCACAAGGGTCGGTTCTCTCACCCCTCCTGTTCAACATTTATGTGAAGCCACTGGGTGAGATCATCCATGGTTTTGGGGTGAAGTACCACCAGTACGCAGATGACACCTAGCTGTACATCTCCACCCCGAACCACCCCAATGATGCCCTTGAAGTGATGTCCCGGTGCTTGGAGGCTGTACGGATCTGGATGGGGAGGAACAGACACAGGCTAAACCCATCCAAGACCAAGTGGCTGTGGTTTCTGTCATCCCGTTATAGTCAATTTATACCATCATTGACTATTGGGGGCAAGTCATTGGCCCCCACAGAGAGGGCTGGCAACCTAGGTGTCCTCCTGGATTCACGGCTGTCTTTAGAAGAACACTTGACAGCTGTGGCCAGAAGAGCTTTTTATCAGGTTCGCCTGATACGCCAGTTGCGACCCTTTCTAGATCAGGACTCGTTAAATACAATCACTCATGCCCTCGTCACTTCCTGCATGGACTACTGTAATGGTCTCTACATGGGGCTCCCCTTGAAGAGCATCTGGAGGCTCCAGTTAATCCAGAATGCAGCCGCACGGGTTGTTATGGGAGCAGCATGGCACTCCCATGTGGCTCCCCTCCTGTGCGAGCTGCACTGGCTCCCTGTGGTCTTCCGGGTGCGCTTCAAGGTTTCGGTTACCATTTTAAAGCGCTCCATGGCTTAGGACCGGGGTATTTACGAGACCGCCTTCTGCCACCAATAACCTCCCATCGACCAGTACGCTCCCATAGAGAGGGACTTCTCAGGGTGCCGTCGGCTAAACAATGTCGACTGGCGGCCCCCAGGGGGAGAGCCTTCTCTGTGGGAGCACCCACAATCTGGAACGAGCTGCCTTCGGAAATACGGTTAATCCTAGATCTTCGGGCTTTCTGCCGGGCCCTCAAAACATTCCTATTCATACAAGCCGGCCTGACCTAACCTCCCTTAAAACCACTTTTAAATTCTTTAAATCTGAATCTACCTACATCTGAATTTGAGATGTTTAATTTAATTCCATTCTAAATCAAACTATTCAATTGTATTTTTAATCGGTTAACTGTTCACCGCCCTGAGTCCTTCGGGAGTAGGGCGGTATACAAATCTAATAATAATAATAAAAAAAAAAAAATCAGCTGTCTGCAAGGTTTATAAATCTTTTCATTCCCCACCATCCAGTCAGAGCTGATGAAATTTCTTGCATGAGAAGTGAAACATCTTCAAAGAAAAACCAGAAAGTCCAGTTGCCTCTTGAAAAAAGCACCTTTGGGACAGTTGATAATGTGAACAGAAAAGTGGCAAAGAAAGTCATTACATAATCAGTAATATAACAATATTCAAAGAAAGGTTAAGAAAGGAAAACATAGCAATGGTTAGAAAAGCACATTAAAGAAGCAAACAGAAGGATTCATTTAGCAAGTCAAAAACAGTTGGTGTATATAAATGTAATCAGTTAAAACAAAAAAAAAATCAGCATAATAAATAAAGATGATTATGCCAAGAACAGGACAATACACAATCAGTTTTTTAAAATGCCTTATATTTTCTTAAGTTTGACTCATTAATTTCTGTTGAAGATACTGTAGTAGGAATCTCTTCTTAGTGAAATAATTGTAACATTTTTCCGACATGCAGAATCATATGTTCAAAACGTGGAAATTTTAAATTACATTTTTTCTAATAAACTACCCACTTTGCTGCTTTAAAAAAAAAGCAAAACCTAAGTCCATCAATTTATTTCAGCATTGTTTTGATACTATCAAATAATCTCAAGTTCTTAGGCCCTTTGGAAACTAAATGAAAAAGAAACAAAGAAAAGAAAGAGTCAACATTTTGCTATTTTTTTTGTAAACTGATTAAACAACAATAACAGTGAAAACTGAAGCTCAGAGAAATAATATCTTATTACAGTCACACACCAGAATGAAAAACATTTAGTGGAAAGATCACCAATGGGCAATCAGTCTGCCTAATTTTACAGAAAGAATAGCAGAATTTGTCAATGTTCAAGCAAATTGTATCATATTGATCCATTATTAACATCTGTACATAAAAGAAATCAGAATTTTCCAGATATTTTATGAGGGGACTTATAAAAATATCAGGTAAATATTATACCCACTGCACTATTGACTGTCTCCCATAATACAGCAGGATCACTGATCCAAACCTATAAAAATACAGGAAGAGTTTTTTTCCCCTTCATTGTATGCAAGGCAGCAACCATTGATGTGAGTGAAGGTGTGTTCTTGCCACCGCATGCAGTGGCCAATCAAAGTTCAAAATATTGCCTAGAAGCAAAACATAGCAGGCAAGCCAGATAGTGTGGAATTCTTGGTGTTCTCTGACCTTGGTTGTTTGGCTGCAGATGCTTCATTTATTTCACTAAGTAACATCATCAGCACTGATGATGTTATCCACATAGGTAATAAAATGACTGTAACCAAACAACCAGGGTCATCATCTATTCTCTTCTGCTAAAGTCAGATTAGTAACCAGCACAAACCAGAAAACACTATTATAAACAGGAAGCAGGAAAACAGAGATGGAGGAAAATACCTTAACAGCAGACTGGGGCTGAATAGAGTATGATATTTGTCTCTCCTGCCATTCAGAATGGTTTGTACTCACCATGGGGAAAGTCCCAAATTGTGCTCTTTGTGATGCCAATCAGATCACATCACACTTGTGTCAGAAGCATTGCGGTGCTTCCTGGTTGAAAGGATTAACTGCTGACATCACCATTGTCCAGGGTACACCCAGTTGGGGGCTTCTTTCATGTCCCTGGTAGGAGCTGGAGTGAAGGATGGGAGTTCACCGCACTCCATGGCAGCACTCTGATTTTAAGCTCCTATCCAGCATCCCAATCATGTGAACCACTATGCTCCTTTGCCACTCAGATTGCCATCTCATTCTTCTTCTGCTGCTCTTCTCATTTTCCAAAGTCTTTTTGTTAGTTGGGAAATTGATATGAAAAGTGCAACTTAAGAGTTGATATTACTAAGACATATTCCTTGTTGCATAAGTTTTCATAATCAGTACACTTATTTCAGAGGTGGGTTTCAGCAGGTTCTGACCAGTTCTGGAGAACTGGTAGCAGAAATTTTGAGTAGTTCAGAGAACCGGTAAATACTATGTCTGACTGACCCCGCCCCAATCTATTCTCTGCCTCCCAAGTCCCAGCTGATAAGGAGGAAATTGGAATTTTGCAGTAACCTTCCCCTGGAGTGGGGAGAGAATGGAGATTTTACAGTATCCTTCCCCTGGAATGGGGTGGGAATGGAGATTTTACAGTGTCCTTCCCCTGGAGTGGGGTGAGAATGGAGATTTTGCAGTAACCTTACCCTGGAGTGGGGAGGGAATGGAGATTTTACAGTATCCTTCCCCTGCCACGCCCAACAAGCCACACCCACAGAACCAGTAGTAAAAAATTTGAACCCCACGACTGACATTTATACATTGTACATAACATCTATGTATATTATCATCATCATCACAATAGAACAGATGTAGAAGACACTGAGACATAGATTATCACAATAGAAGAAACACATATTTATCCATCCTTCAAAAGAAACAATAAAAATGCTAAGAATGAAACAAAAGCACCAGCAGCCAACATTCAGATAAGCAGGGATTAACACCAGGTAAATAATAATAATAATAATAATAATAATAATAATAATAATAATAATAATAATATCCTAATCAAGCAGCTACCAAAGAGAAAATCACACCCACTGGCAGGGCAAACTACTGTATATAAACAGGAAGCAAACCCCACACTTACTAGTTCCAATGTTATTACCTAGTCGGGCAATGTCTCAAAGATGCTTTTTCGAAAGGCAATTGGATTTTTTTTTTGAATTTGAAGATATTTCACTTTACTTCATCAGAACTAATGATGCTTCTTGGATGACAAGTGAAACATCTTCAAATAAAAACAAAGGAAGTCCAGCTGCTTTTTGAAAAAGCACCTTTGAGACAACCACGGCCATGACATGGTTGACTCAGAATCTCTATAGACATTTAGTCAGGCAATAAAACTTTTGAAAGCAAACAATGTAGCTCTGAAAGCACTGAGGTTTCCATAGTACAACTATCACATACTATTGTAGTAGTATGAATATATGATATCCTTCAAGCTATAGCTTCTTTTGTCAAATTTTTCTTAAATTTTTCTACAGTTACCAGGGCCATTCTCTTCTTTTTCTTCTCAGATTAGTTCCAATGCTAATTTGGCAACTACTATCATTACCAAAAGTGAAACTTTAGAGTGTCCTTTATGAAAATATCTCAAGTAAATACAATTGCAGCAGTATAACAAACATTTTTATTTGAAACTAGAATACATTGGATTTTTATATGCCAATATTTTGGGATTTGTCATAGATTTCCACTGCTGATACACAAAGCTGTGAGATGCTTCTGAGGTCGGTAAAATGAGGACCCAAATTGTTGGGGGCAATATGCTGACTCTGTAAAGTGCTTAGAGACGGCTGTAGAGCACTGTGAAGCAGTATATGAGACTAAGTGCTATTGCTTGCTATTCTTTTTTTTCATCAGATTTGGAAGTCTGTACCATGCATATGCAATTGTTTACCTTGATAAATTTCACTATATCAGCAGTTTGGCAACATGGCTGATGACAGATTAGATTTTTCCAGAGTATTGTGGTTTCTAGCTTCCTGATAACCCGAGGGAAGTTTCTGTGGGAGTTCTTCCAGTGGCTGATGCAGTTGGCAATGTCTCTCTGGTATGCCATATAATTTTTCATGCCCATGCTTTGAACCTCATAACATTTCCTACTGAATGCCAATTCCTTTCCTTTCATGTGGGAAGACAATTTCACTTCTTTGGTCGATCTGATTCCTGGCTCAGAGAAATTGCCCTATGCTTTGTAAATAAACAGCTCGTTATATCAGCAAATTCTGGAACTTGTCCTCAAATCCCACAACATTCCTGATGTGGAATCTATGGCTTTTCTAAAGTAGATTGAATCTTTATTCACAACTTCAAAGGAATCATTTATCTCTTGCCATTCTTACATATACAGTAGATCAGTGTTCCCTGAGTTAGTCACCATACTTGTATGATGCTTGCTGCAACCTGTTCATAATTAACATTGGCTATATTTATGGGTACAGGTCAGGGGTGAAATCTAAAAATTTTTCCTACCGGTTCTGTGGGTGTGGCTTGGTGGGGGAGTGTCCTGTGACTGAGTGGCGTGGCCAACTCAAAGTCATTCACAGCCACGCCCACTCAGTCACAAGACCCCCTCCCACCAAGCCACAGAACCCAGTAAGAAAACTTTTAAAATTTCTATTCTGCCGATGTGTCCTTACCTTTCTCCTGCAGCTCCGCCCACCCGCCCCATTTCCTGACTCCTTCTGCCCACTTTTCTCCCACAGCTGGCTGTCAGGGAAGGCAAGTGCCCGAAAAGTACCGGAGTCACTCACTCTCCTTCTTGAGTAAGCCGTTCTGGTCCATGTGCTGGCTGCGCAAGCACACATCCAACCTTCCACTGAATTAAATACACAGTGTGCACTTGCGCAGCCAGTGCATGGACCAGAGCAGCTCATTCAAGAAGGAGAGTGAGCGACTCCGGTACCTTTCGGGCACTTGCCTTCCTTGACAGCCAGCTGTGGGAGAAAGGTGGGCAGTCTCCAGGGAATGGGGTGGGTGAGCGGAGCTGCGTGGCAAAGGATGAGTGGTAGCGGCTCTGCGGCAAGGCCAGCATCGGGGAATGGTGCATTCCCTGACTCCTACTGCTCACTTTTCTCCCGCGGCTGGCTTTCAGGGAAGGCAAGCACCTGAAAGGAAGGCTGCGCAAGTGCACACTGTGTATTTAATTCAGCGGAAGATTGGATGTGTGCTTGCGCAGCCGGTGCGTGGACCAGAGTGGCTCATTCAAGAAGGAGAGTGAGCGACTCTGGTACCTTTTGGGCGCTTGCCTTCCCTGAGAGCCAGCTGCGGGAGAAAGGTGGGCAGTAGGAATGGGGCGGGTGGGCGGAGCCTCCAGCTTCCATTGCTACCGGTTCTCCGAACCACCAGCCATCATCACTACCTACTCGCCCAAGCCAGTCCAAATCGGGAGCATTTCACCCCTGGTACAGTACAGCCTCAATTAAGCCCAAACTTTCACTTGCTAAGAAAGACATTTGTTAAGTGAATTGTTAAGTGAATGACCTGTATACTGCACAAGTCAAAAAGAGGGCTGTGAAAATATTTACAGACCCCTCACATCCTGGACATAAATAGCTTCAACTCCTATCCTCAAAATGACGCTATAGAGCACTGCACACAACTAGACACAAGAACAGTTTTTTCCCAAATGCCATTACTCTGCTAAATAAATAATTCCCTCAACACTGTCAAACTATTCACTAAGTCTGCATTACTATTACTATTAGTCTTCTCATCGTTCCTATCACCCATCTCCTCCCACTTAGGACTGCATGACTTTCTAAAGAGCCTTGGTGGTGCAGCGGACTAAGTGCTGTTATGTAGCACTTAGCTGCCAGCTGCCTGCAATTAGTCCGAGTTCAAAACTCACCAGGCTCAAGGTTGACTCAGCCTTCCATCCTTCCGAGGTAGGTAAATTGAGGACCCGGATTGTGAGGGCAATAAGCTGACTTTGTAGAAATACCGCTTATGGGGGGGCCAAAAGCCCTAATAAGCAGGTATATACAAAAGAATGAAGGCTATTGCTATAAGTGCATTGTAAGCCACCCTGAGTCTTTGGAGGAGGGCAGCATATAAATAGAACTAATAAATAGATAGATAGATAGATAGATAGATAGATAGATAGATAGATAGATA
>WNWU01000048.1:7504116-7528298 GCA_012654045.1 Ptyas mucosa
ATAGATAGATAGATAGATAGATAGATAGATAGATAGATAGATAGATAGATAGATAAATAAATAACTGTAACTTTGTTGCTTGTAGCCTTATGATTTATATTGATATTGATTGTATTCTGGTATTATTTGATTGCTTATTTGTACCCTTTGACTATCATTAAGTGTTTTACCTTATGATTCTTGATGAATGTATCTTGTCTTTTTATGTACACTGAGAGCATATGCACCAAAGACAAATTCCATGTGTGTCCAATCACACTTGGCCAATAAAGGATTCTATTCTGTTCTATTCTTTTACAAGAATAGAATAGAATATTTTACAACTTTTCTTGCCACAATTGTTAAGTGAATCACTATAGTTGTTAAGTTAGTAACACAGTTGTTAAGTGAATCTGGCTTCTCCATTACTTATCAGAAGGTCGCAAAAGCTGATCATGGGACCCCAGGATACTTCAACTGGCATAAATATGAACCAGTTGCCAAGTGTCTGAGTTTTGATCATGTGACTATGAGGATGCTGCGATGGTTGTAAGTGTGAAAAATGGACTTAAGTCACTTTTTTCAGCGCTGTTGTAACTTTGAATGGTCACTAAATGAACTGTTGTAAGTCAAAACTACCTTATTTAGTCTTATTTAGATGACAACCAACATTCTGATATGCACACTCCTGCAGGGTTTTGTTCAAGTAGTGCAAGTGAAATAGCTTATGGAGGAAATAGGTGTGTCCAATTTTCTTTCTCTGTCTAACAACCTGGAAATAAATTATACTGCACTTCAGGGGGGAAAAACGATTTAGGTATGAATTGCATCTTTGATTTCTGGAGCATAGAAGTTTCTTTATACCAAATTATTTTTTAAAAAACCCACACAGTTAAGGAAAAGGTGGCTTGATCAAGACTTTTCATTTACAAAAAAATAAACTTCAGCACTATAGCTACTGAACCATTTTAGCTGAACATTAAGAGACAAAAATAACTCTGCCAACATGTTCAATTATTGCTCAATAATATTATGATTACCCAGACTGAGTTTTCTCCTAATCTTGGGACTTGAATTGAATTAATCCAACTTGTATTAATGTGATTGAAACTTATGTGAATATCTTATATTGAATGCTCACCTATCTGATTACATTGCTGCTAGCAAAGAACTTTCACATTTCTTCAGTATTTAGAAGAAAATGTTTTGAGTTTATGAAATTAGGGCATTCTTTTATTCTTAATGATCACTCGTTAATGCAGAAAACATGGTAGTTGACAAACTGGTTTTCTTTATAAACTTTGAACTCGCTTAGGATAGAAAACTGCAAAATTTGTCAAATCAGTTAAAACACATTAAAAAAACAAATAGAAGAGATATTTTGGTATTTGTTGGGGCATCTCTTAAAAGCAGCATGTCTTTTTTTCAGGTTTCCACATGAACATCACATCATCCTGCTCTCCATTCTATAAATCCCTTTGAAATTTTTCATTTAGGTGCCTACAGTGCCTACTTTTACAGGACTACAAGTGCCAACTGAAATAGTTTATCAAGGGAAAAATTGCTACTAGAAGCGGACAATTGGGAAATAGAGAGAATTGAAGCATTCATCTTCGCAAACAGCACCCGTCCTTTGGGAAGCAAATCCCTGCAGAGGACAGAGTGTGCCATTGTTGTGTACCCATTGAAGATGTTCCAAGGAGTCCACAGCAATATTTTATTTATTTATTTATTGTTTTCATTTTGTTTTATATTTTCAAGTTTTATGTTATGTATTGGGAGGTTGAATTGAGTTGGTTGGCTATTTTTTGGTAACTTCAAGTCAATCTTGAACCTTGGTGGCTGCCTGGACACATCTCTGCACTTTTCTTGAGAAGATTTTCAGACATTGCCTGCTTCTTAGGGCCGAGACATTGGCCCAATGTGTGGACTGGAACTCACTGTCTTTTCACTTCTGGTTCAGAATCATAACCATATATGATTCTGATTCTCTTGTATTGTGGCTAGTTTACATTTATTTTACTATGTAAACCACTGAGGCTCAAATTCATACTTGCAAGGTACAAATAAAATAAAGAAGGAAATAAAATAAATAAAGGGGGCTGAAATTTCAGGAACTTTGGGGGAGAGTGACCATGTCATATCATCAGAAGTTAAAACAGACATAAACTGTTTCAACTACTCACCTCAGGATGCCACTATAGGGCATTGCATGCCAAAACAACTAGACATAAAGACAGTTTCCCTCCCCCACATACTATTAAATCCTAATTCCCACAGCACTGTCTTATGCCTAAGGATATCTAACCACATATTACTATGATCCTTTTCATCTTTTTTATTACCTGATTGATATCTTATGATTATTACTTTGTTGGTTGTGTGTTATAGTTTATGATTGTATCTTATGATTTATGATTTATCACTTTGTTGCTTGTACATACACTGAGAGTGTATGCATTGGAGACAAATTCCTTGTGTGTCCAATCACACTTGGTCAATAAAGATTCTTCTCTTCTCTTCTCTTCTCTTTCAATGTAATGCATATACAAGCAAAAGAATCAAATCAAATCAAATCAGTGTTTTAGACTTTAAAAGATCTGATTTCATTAAACTTAGAGAGAGTTTGGAAAGGATTCCATGGATGAAAATCATAAAGAGGAAACAATTCAAGAAGCTTTGGAAACTGTTTGAAAATAACCATGTCCCTCTGTGGAGGAATATTAAACATGATCTACGAAGATAGGATAAATTGCATTTATCACCACTGGGAAGAATCTCTGTAATTAAGATGAGTATTTTACCAAAGATGCTTTTTTTATTTCAGATGTTACCAATACTCACATCTGACAATCCATTTAAACAATGGCAGAAGAATATCTCTAAGTTTATATGGCAAGGGAAAAAATCAAGAATGAGATATAAGCTATTGCAAGATGCCAAGGAAAGAGGAAGGGTTGGGTTTACCAGATATGAAATTGTATTTTGATGCATGCTGCTTGACCTGGGCAAAAGAATGGGTGAGTCTCCAGAACAAGAGGTTACTTGAATTAGAGGACCATGAATTACAGTTTGGATGGCATGGCTACCTATAATATGACAAAAATAAAGTTAATGTTGACTTCTATAACCATTTTGTTAGACATGCCATACTAGGAATTTGGAATAAATATAAAACAAAGCTCTCTATGAAGTTGCCCCTTTGGGTGTCACCACAGGAAGCCTTTTTTCAAAAATAAATGGGGACAAAGCCAGATTGGTTGACGTATGGTAAAATTTTATCTTTCAATTCTGGTGACCTCATACTAAAGGTGAGGGAAGACCTTAAATCAGAAGGTTACATTTGCCATTGATTTACTTATCAGCAATTGAAATAAGGATTCAAATTGAATAAAAAGTTTTGGCTTTGACTTTGTTAAAAATGAATTGGAAACTTCACTATGGGGTAACAATGAACATATTATTGCTAAGATTTATAAAATGCTACTGAAATTGAATTTGGAAAATGAACATGTGACACACTGTATGATTCAGTGGGTAAGGAACTTTGGATATAATGTGTTGCTTGAACGATGGGAAAACATGTGGACGAGAGGTCTAAATTTTACATTAAATTATAATTTAAAAGAGAATTTTTACAAGATGATGTATCATTGGTATTTAACACCAGATAACTTATCTAAGATGTATAAAGGTATGCCAAATGTATGTTGGAAGTGTAAAAACAAAGAAGGGACCTTTTACCATCTATTGCGGACATGTGATAAGGCAAAAACATTTTGGACTATGATTCATATTTTAATACAGAAAATCCTGAAAATGGAGATAAATATGAAAGCAGAACTCTTGGGTCTAATGGAAAAAGAATTGGAGAAAAAGTTTGGAATTTTTCTACTATATATGTTGACAGCAGCAAGATTATTATATGCGCAAAAATGGAAGGACATTTTGATTCCTACTATGGAAGAATGGTTGCAGAAGTTGATGGAGTTGGCTGAAATGGCAAAATTGACTACTCTGCTCAAAGAAAAGTACATAAATACTTTTGTTTCCACATGGAAACTGCTTCTGAACTTCGTGCTTGATGTGGAAAAGAACGAAATTTTGATTGACTTCTGGTTGGCACTGTCGGCATTGCAGATGGTCTTAGCGGACCGCCAGCCCTGCAATCACGTTGAAGCCGCTTTGACAGTGATAATCGGCTGTTTGGCGGCTTGGAAACCTCTCCATTGGGAGAAGAGGGAGAGGAGAGCCGGTGGGTGTGGGTAGAGTGGTGGGTGTGGGTAGAGCTTCCCTAAAGCCCCTGGAATAACTCCAGGGGCTTGGAGGGTGAGAGCCCCCCGTTTAGCCCACTAAAGCTCCGGATCTGGGACAACTCTGTTTAAACAGAGCCAGACGTCGCGACCAATTCTGCTGTCAAAAGTGAGTTTGATTGATGTCAAGAGCAGACAGAGCGGAAGCAGGAGAACAAGCAATTTAAAAGTTTCAATGCTTAGCTCTGAGTTTACATTGTTTCTAATTGAATCTCTTTGAGTTGGAGGCTGGAAGATGGCGCCTTTGGTATGGGTGTAAAAGTGAAAGTTAGAAACAAAAGTTTTTTTGAATCTGCGCTTTGAGAGTGATTAAAGCTGCTGGTCTGAGAGTTTGGAGGAGGTGGAGGAAAGATTACACTGCTTATAAATTATAAACTATTTTTGAAAAGTGCTTGAAAATTGATTAAGAGACTTTGTGGCTGCTAAAGGGAAAAAAATTTTTTTTAGTATAAGATGGCTTCTAAACAAGCTAAGTCAGTAGTTCCTAAAAGTGGAGGAGGCTCTCCAATAGTGTCAATAGTGACACAGAAAGCACAATTTCTGGTGGATTCACAGAGCCAGGAGGCTTCTTTAAAAGAAGCCTCTTCTTTAAAAGAAGAGCCTTGATAGTGCAATGGTCTAAAGCACCCTGTTATTAACACCAGCTGCCTGCAATTATTGCAGGTTTGAATCTCACAAGGCTCAAGGTTGACTCAGCCTTCTATCCTTTCTAAAGTAGGTAAATTGAGGACCCAGTTTGTGGGAGCAATAAGCTGACTTTGTATAAATATACAAAAGTATGAAGGCTATTGCTTAGCACATTGTAAGCCGCCCTGAGTCTCTGGAGAAGGGCGGCATATAAATAAAATTTTAAAAAAAAGACCTTAAAGAATTTATAGAAGAAGCCATGAATAATCAAACTGCAGCTATGAATGACCAAACAGTAATTATGGATGGAAAACTCAAAGAATTTGCTGAAGATATAAAAGCAATTAAAGATGTTGTGGAAGAGAAGCATAATGAAATAAGAGAAGATATTATTCTAGCAGTCTCAGGATTGGCAAAACACCTTGTTCAGCTGGAGGAGAGAGTAGAAGAAATTAATGAAGCTAATTTGAATTTGGAAAATAAACTAGGAGAAATTGTGACCAAAACAGAGAAAGTGGATGATGATATGGTCATGTTACAATACAGATCTATGGGATTTGCTTTGAGATTGAGAGGACTTAAAGAAAATACTTTTGAAAACTTGAGGGACATTTGTGCTGAAGCTTTGGCAGTGATAATTAAAGAAAGACCAGAAGACGTAGCAATTCAAATTGACAAAATTTACAGGGTCAATTCCTGGGTGGCAAGACAAAGGCAGCTGCCAAGAGACGTGGTGATTTACTTTACAACCAGGAGTATCAGAAAAGACACTTTACAAGCTTCCTACAGGAACAAGGTTCAAGTGGATGGACAAGAACTAGTGGTTCTGAAAGAGATTCCTCCCAAGATGTTAAGAGATAGAAAGGACTTTGGATTTTTGGTAATTGAATTGAGAAATCAACAAGTTCAATACAGATGGGACGTTCCAACTGGTTTAATAGTGAATTATGGTGGAGAAAGATATTGTTTAAACACACCTTGGAAAGCAAAAGACTTTTATGTCAATGTTTTAAAGGTGGGATACCCACCCTCACCGGGGGGGGGGGGGTAGAAAGAAAAAGGAGATGTCACAACAAGGGAAAGATGGAAAGCAGATACAAACCTATGCTGAAGTTGCAGCTGGAGGAATTGCTCTGGAGGAAGAGTTGGTGCAATTTGGGGGCCCACCACCAACCTCTGAATCACCTAAGAAGATAGAGGAACCAAGAGAACAACGATTGACATGAGCAACCTACAAACTCCAAGAACAACAACTAAAAGAGCAACAATGTCAAGTTTTATCCCAAGAAGTTCAAAAAACAGAAGCAGTGGGAGGAGCTAGGCTGAGGAGTAAGATGGAGGAGGATAGTCAGCATATGCTCATGAAGCTTCGAGGGGCCAAAGATGGCAACTAAATTTCTATCCTGGAATGTTAATGGCTTAAACTCACCACAAAAAAGAAAGAAAATATTTCACTACCTGAAACAATTTAAGAATGATGTTATTTGTTTGCAAGAAACACATATTTGATTATCAGATCAAAAATATTTAATAAACTCAAGATTAGGCACACATTTTTTGGCATCAACATCAGAGAAGAAAAATGGTTTAGTTATATGTGTAAAGAAGGGAATATCAGCTAACCTAATTGAGGCAGATGCTCAAGGCAGATATATTGCAATTGAACTATTAACTCAGAATGGAAAAATGCTTCTAATTGGAATATATGCACCTAACCAGCAACAGGACAAATTCTATAAAGTTTTGCATACCAAAATAATACAATGGGACTATAAATCTCTTATACTGATGGATGATTGGAATGGAGTAATAGATACACAGAAAGATAAAAAAAGTTTGTCAAAGATTTCAGCACATGCTAAATTACCCAAATCTTTTTTTGATATGATGGAAGATATGGAATTGAAAGACATTTGGAGAGCACGGAACGCTGAGGAAAGAGATTTTACCTTTTTTTCTGATAGACATCAATCTTTTTCTAGGACTGATTTTATACTAACTACAAATGATTTCCTTTCTAGGATGAAGAAGGTGAAGATATGTCCAAGAACCTTAACTGATCATAGTCCAGTTTGGATGGAATTGGAACAAGAAAGGGGAGAAAGGTGGTCTTGGAGGTTAAATGAAAATATATTTAGATATGAGGAAAATGTTAATGAGCTTAAAAAACAAATGAAAGAATTTTTTGCTATTAATATGTATAAGGGTACCTCTATGGAAATGGTATGGGATGCAAGTAAGGCCTATATGAGGGGAACTTTAATACATATGAATAATAAACATAGATTAAAACAACAAAAGAAATGGAAAGAGATTGAGGAAGAAATAAAAAAGAAAGAACAATTACTTATAATTAATCCAGAAGATAAGAAAGTAAAAGAAACAATAAACATATTACAAGAGCAATTTAATATGCTTATGGCTGACCAAGTGGCAACTAGTTTACAATTTGCTAAACATAATACATTTTGCAATGCCAATAAACCAGGTAGATGGTTGGCCTATATGCTGAAAAAATCATGAGTTATTGATAAGATAGAATTTTGGGGCAAGGAAGTTTATCAACAGAATATGTTTAAAAAAGCTTTTTTAGAATTTTACACAAGGTTGTATGCTAGTGATTCAATTCAAGGTACAGATATAGATAGATATTTAAAGGGAGAGAATATTCCTGAATTAACTTTAGAACAGAGGGAGGGTTTGAACCAGCCAATAACTTCTGAGGAGATTATTGTAGCAATTAAACAGTTAAAAACAGGTAAAGCTCCAGGAACAGATGGAATAACAGCTGTTTACTATAAGAATTTACAGTTTGAAATGGTAGAACCGCTTAGAGTTTTGTTTTGTAAAATTCAATCAGGTGGAGGAGTCCCACCCTCTTGGAGAACAGCTTTTGTTTCATTGATCCCAAAGGAAGACCAAAATTGTACTAAACCTGAAAACTTTAGGCCAATATCACTTTTGAACACAGATTATAAAATTTTTGCCAAGATATTAGCGAATAGATTAATGCCAGTTATGCAACAAACAGTTCATAATGACCAATCAGGGTTTATAAAAGGGAGACAAATGAAATATAATGTTAGACAAGTTGTAAATTTATTGGAGTATTTGGAAAAGAACAACCAAGTCCCTGCTGCATTTGTATTTCTGGACGCAGAGAAGGCATTTGATCAATTGAATTGGCAATTTTTGTTTAAGATTATAGAAAAAATGCATTCTGGAGAATATTTTATACAATCAATTAGAGCAATATATGAGGAACAAACAGCACAAATAATAGTTAATGGAGGTCTAACAGATGTTTTTAAAACTGAGAAAGGAACAAGGCAGGGTTGTCCCTTGTCTCCATTGTTGTTTATTTTAACTTTAGAAGTTTTGCTGAATAAGATACGTGATTCGAATAAAATAAAGGGAATTGTAATCAGATAGCAAGACTATAGATTAAGAGCATTCGCAGATGACTTGGTTGTTACTTTATCTCAACCTATAGAATCAGTTTCACATATGTTGGATATGGTAAGGTATCTGGATTCAAAGTAAATCAACATAAGACAAAAGTGATAACTAAAAATATGTCTATATCTCAACGAGAAGATTTAGGAAGAATAACAGGGTTTGAAATAGTTAAAAAGGTTAAATACTTAGGAGGAATACATTGCAGCCTCAAACACAAAATTATTTAAAAACAACTATGAAGTTCTTTGGCAAAAAGTGCAGAAAGAAATGGAAACTTGAAAAAAGTTACAATTATCCTTATTGGGAAGGATAGCAGTAATAAAAATGAATGTGTTATCTAGGTTTTTATTTTTGTTTCAAATGATATCGGTGCTTAAGAAAGATGGAAATTTGAGGGAGTGGCAGAAAGGGGTTAATACATACATTTGGGATGGTAAAAAACCAAGAATAAAACTGAAAATTATACAGGATGTACGTGAGAGAGGTGGTCTTAAAATGCCTAACTTAAAATTGTATTAAGAAGCAGCTGTCTTATAACAAATTAGTGACTGGCTTAATTTAACTGAAGAGTGAATTCTAAATATAGAAGGTTATGATTTGTTATATGGATGGCATGCTTATTTGTTATATGAAAAAAAGTGGATAAGGTGTTTAAAGGTCATATACTTAGAAATGCTTTGCTGAGGGTGTGGAAAAAGTATCAATATAAATTAAACTATAAAATACCTATATGGGCAAATCCTAGACATGCAATAGGAAATGTAAGTATAGAACAAAAACAGGAGGTGATTACTTATAAAGAGCTTCTTTTTATGGAAAGGAGTAAACTGCAATTGAAATCTTTAAATGTACTGAAGGAAGAAGGCATAATCTATACTTGGTTCCAGTATGGTCAGCTTCAAGCTAGATGGAGGGAAGATCAAAAAATTGGTGTTATGCAAAATGAGGAAAACTTGGTAAAACAGAGTAGAGATCAAAGTCAAATGCATATTAAAAGGTTGTACAATGCATTATTGGAAATAGATTCAGAAACGGAACTGGTTAAGGATTGTATGATAAAATGGGCACAAAATGTGCAAGCTAAATGTTGGAGATGTGATTGTGATGATGCAACTTATTATCATATATGGTGGACTTGTAAGAAAATCAAAGCATTTTGGATAAAAATCTGGTGGGTGATGCAGAATATTTTGAAAAAAAGGCTGAAATTTACCCCGCAACTGTTTTTATTGGGTATAACAAAGAAACTAAATTGAACTTAAACTTAATATCCGCAGCTAGGCTGTTGGTTGCACAACATTGGAAGAAGGACTCTTTGCCTACTATTGAAGACTGGATACTGAAAGTAATGAACTTGGCGGAAATGGTGAAAATTTCAGCATATTTGAAGGATTATATGCAAGACAGATATATATCGGAATGGAGAAGATGGATTGATTATATTCAGAACAAGTATCAGACAAGAAAATACCAAATAGCTTATGAAGGAATGTTAATTGTAGATGTATTATGTTACTTATAGCGGGGTTAAGGTCCTGGGAGGGGATTTGTTAGTTTAAGGCAGTGCTTCTCAAATAGTGGGGCGCGCCCCCCAGGGCGGGTGTGAGGCTCTATAAAAGGGGGCGCATTTGACCTTGCATTTGATTGGCTGTCCAAAACCCTTGTGACACGAGCCTGTCGGAGCCATCTTTAGTGTGGGACATCCATCCACACTTACTTTGTTGCCCAATGGATGTGCGCCCAATTGATGCTCAAATGACTGACAATGACCTTCTCCTGTGAAACATAACGCTGCCCCAATTAATCAAACTTGCTAAAGAAATCGGGCTACCGCTGCTGACATTTGCATCAATAGTGAGCATTAAGCCAGTACATGTGACTGCGCATGCTCCTCCCTTTCAAGGAGAACAGACCTTTTTCTAATAATGATACTATTTACAGTCGCGCGGGGGGCGTGAAAAATGTTTTCTTCTTCCTAGGGGGGCATGACAGAAAATAATTGAGAAGCACTGGTTTAAGGATAGTTAGGTTAATTTAGCTTATGATTGTTAACTGAAATACCCTGTATTTTGCTCTGGGAAGTCTGGGAGGGGGAGGGGGGGAAAGGGTGTTGGGGGGTTGAGGGGAGGGGAAAGGGCGGGGGGAATATTGGGAGGGGGATTTCTGTAATGTAAAACTTTTTAATAAAAAAATTTAAAAAAGAATGAAACTTTGATTTTGGGTTTCAAAGATTGACTGATAGACTTTTGTAGAAATCATTGGTTGATACTATTATGGTAAAATAAAAAGTTGTGATTTGTTGTTAATGCCTTATTCTACTGCAACAGATAGAGTTGGATGTCAATGTTTTCTTTTTCTTTCCCTACCCTTCCTCACTCTTCTTCCCCCTTCCCCCTTCCCCTTCCCCTTCCCCTTCACTGTCCTCTTATTTGCTTTTGTATTTTGTATTTTATAATATTTTATAACCCAATAAAAATGTATTTGGTTAGAAGAAGCTTCGGAAACTCTGAAAAATGAAAACAGGGACACAACTAAGGCAGAATACCTGAATACCATATAGCCTGAATCTGCAAAGATGAAGTCAGGAAAGCTAGGCTCAGAATGAAGCAAGACTTGACAAATATATATAAAAAAAATAATAAAAAAGTTTTTTCAACGTGTAAAACGTAAGAAAAAAGTCAAGGAAACAATCAGTCCACTAATAAGATAGCAAGGAGTGACAAGCAGCAGAGAGAAAAGCAGAGTTGGTTAATTCACTCTTTGCATTTATCTTCATGACAAAAGGAAAAAATAGCACAACCTACCAAAAACAGAACCGTAAAAGACAGACAGGAATACAAATTAAAATAGGCAATTTCCTGGCAATTAAACAATGGATAGCCAATTAGCCAATGGCTTGGCTTCAGATGCATACTTCATGGGTGCTTCCTTACTGGAGGTTTTAAAGAAGAAATTGAACAGCCATTTGTCCAGAATGATATAGGGTCTTGCACAGGGCTTGGACTCGGGGGGCCTCCAAGGTCCCTTCCAACCCTGTTATTCTGTTATTCTGTTTTGCTATCACTATTAATAAATTTTCAGAATGTATCAAGAGAAAGGTGACAGAGGTAGTAAATGATACTAAGATCTAGGGAAGCACTGTGGGAAACTGCAACAAATAGAATGGCAAATATTGGAAAATTTATCACACAGATATTGAAATTTGTTCTTTCCTTCTGACTATCAGTGCTTTTTGATAATGAAATACAGTGGCAAGGGGTTGAAGGGAAGCCTAGAAGAGTTAAGCAGAAGGGGAGATGATGGGTTTGTTAATATCTATTGAAGAGAAGGTGAAAAATCATGCCTCCTAATCTTTCCTTTCTTCTTTCCTTTCTTCTTTTCTTCTTTTCTGTTTTTTTTCTTTAGATTTGACATTATATGTAAAATTCTTACTAAATATAAATAAATGAAGACAGTGCCATGGAATATGATGGACCCTCCATTCCTAGAAGGTTTTTAAAGCTGAGTTTAGATGATTGTATCAGCAGTACAGAAGCAATGTTTTTCTGTAGGTGTTGATATGCATATACACATTTAAGTAGGTCTTTGAAAGAAAATTTGGAAAAATTACTGGATAGAAACATTATATTAAAGGTTTTTGTATCATTTTTTAATGGCAGTTTATGATCATATGGATAAGATTAATTCCAGAGTAAAGTGGATAAAAAGAAAATACATATATGATAAATACAGAGTAGCATTCAGATAAATATATTACCTTTACATGATATCCCAATCTGTTCAGTATAACGAGTTCTTAACTGAACTACCTTGACTATCAAGTTAGCAATGCTGCTCACAATATATATTCTTAGAGCCCAGAAAGAAATAGGACAATTTGCAATGCAGGCCCCAGTTGGGATATGAAATATCTAAGCCTAAAAGAGACATAGAGCTCACAGTAAAACAAAATGTGAGCAACGTCATCAATGGCTGGAAAATGGCATATACATATCGTGATATGGCAGATGATGTACCTATATTTGGCTATGAACTATGAAAACCCAAATCTTACTGTAAAATAAGACTTCCTTAAGAATTGTATCAGACTCATTGATAGGTATTTTTCAAATGGGAAAATGGTTTGATCTTAGGTAGCCAATTTGAAGATATATTTTTGCTGCTAACTTCATTTACTAATATCTAGGACTTTCTTTTTAAAGAATTTCCTTGGCTTGGGAGCAGCTGAGAGGAAATTCTGAGTGGAAAACATTCAAAACTTTATTATTTCTGGAGAGAAATCTTACAATTGGTAACTGTTGCTTTAAGGAATCAAGAGTATTTTGAAGGCTTCAAAGCACTAGAGGGGCCAGCAGCTGTTTGTTAGCTATTCAATGCATCTTTCTTAGCTTTCTTTTGTGAAAGTAATTTTCTTTGTCAGATTAAGTAGTAACTACTTCAGTTGTTGCTCATTTTTACAACACTGCCTACAATACAAATTCAGGGTACAAGGAATGGACTATGTCATACGCCAAATGATGGCATCACCTACTGGGCAGTCTTAGTATTCTATTTTCTGGTCATTAATAAAAATAAACAAAAACTAAGCAATTTTCAAATAATAAAACATATTTGTATTTAAGGGAATCCATTGAAATTAATTATTAAATCTGTCATGACTGTATTAAATCCCATATATTTCAATGTTTCTTCATTGAAAGAAAAAAAAATTGAGAGTGAGGATTTTTTCCTCAGTTTGAAATAGTAACTTATTATTTTCTAGAGACAGTGGATTTAATTAGTCTTGACTATCTTGGCATCTCAGAAAGTTACTTGATGACATCATACTGAAGTGAATGTTCAAGAATGAATGTTTAGAACAATAAAGGCATTTAGATGGTTCCCCAGCTTGAAAAATAACTGAGCAATTTTTGCTTCCTTGGGATTGTACCTCTATGGAAAGCAGGATGAAATCAATTATTTCAGCACTGTAAAGAGAAAGCTTGTGTCCCAAACCAAAATCACAAAGCAGGCACACTTTAATACCCAGAACGACCATCTGGATCATATTGGCTTTAAAAAAAAACCATGGTAAATGAAACTTAATTCTTGACTGCTGATGTCATGGGGATTCCTTCAGTTGGGGAACAGCTGGACTTCCCCATTTATAATTTTAAAAAATGTTACAGAACTTTTATTGATAGATTTGCTCTAACACATATTAAAATTACTGCTCTCCAGATAAAAAAAAGAACAATGGAAAGCCTAATAGTTTGGTCCATAACCAAGTTAAGCTAAAACACTAATTTTAGCATCAATTTAGTTCTATAGATCTTTAACATTGGCTGGCATCCAAATTCCTCTTGTTTAATTGTGTTGTGAATACATCACCTTTAGCAGTTGACTACAAACTACAGTACTGTTTCTCAAGAAAAGTGAAGTAGTAAGTATGTTAAAGTGAAATGAAATCCATTCTCATTTGATTTTATTTCACTTCTCATTTTATATGTATAACTGCGATTGCCTCAATGATTCTTAGATTTTAATATTATTCAGCAACTTCAAAAGAATCAAGTTATTGACCTTATGTAGAAATGTACAATCAGAAACTAAAATGCCCATTTTTTGACATATCTGAATTTCTGAAAGGTAAGCAAAAATGAGTCTAAATCACAGGCAAATATTCTTCTCTCTCTTTTAACCTTCTGGAGCTTGAAGATGTTGATAAAGATAAAGGACCCAACCTTTGACTAATGTAATATTGACCACTTGTTAATTATATGGTGTTTACTCCTTGTCCAAACAATAAACCAGTTTCCAATCTTTTCTGACTACAAATTAAGAAAATTGCAGTTGTATATATCCAGAAGTATATGGGTGGAGAATGCATTACATATTCTGTTTAACAAGTGTTTTCCAAACTGTAAACAATTATTCTCTTTTTAAAAAAACAACATAGCAACTTGGTATTTCCTATCCTTGACGCTTATCTTCTGTCCCAGAAGCTGAACAGTGTTCACAATATTACTGTAATGGCTGGATTTGATGATGGTAAGTCACATTGGTTCAGAAGACAAATCGTGTTTTTATTCCTTTTATTCTTTGCATGTTTGTCTCTGTAAAACTATTCAATTGCATTAATGTAAACTTCCTAGTTTGCAAGAGAATGAGGGAGACATGTGAAATACTGAAAGGATATTTTGGGAAAGTAAAGAAGGAACACTGAAAAACTAAGGTTTATATACTATAGATATACACCCTTCACATTTTACATTTTTATAAGTTGGATTTTGGGAATATTGAAATAAAAATGAATTCATTTAAAGGTGGCTTTATTAGATTTAAAGTGTATTCAGTTCTTTGTGCTGACCCTTGCAGATGTTTTAGTACCAGGCTAATTAGCATCATCAGTACCAGGAGTGCTAATGAAATTACAAAAAGGCACAGAACTTTCTATAACAGCTCTTTCTATGAGAGATTTTTCAACAATTTGTTGTAAACAGTAACTGTTACAGATCTTGTGGAACTGTTGATTAGAATACTTGGAATCTTGGATATAGGAATCAATTATGAGTTATTAAAACAAAATGATAAGTTTCAATATTAATTTTTATTGACACTTGTCCTTTTAAGAATAAAAGAAATCACTTTGATTTGCATTTAACATGACATTATCTTCTTTTTTAACTTCTGAAATAAAGCTTTCTATAAATCAAATATTTATTAATAAATTCACTAAAGAAAGAAAATTGTTTATATCTGGAGAAGAACTAGACATAATAGACCACTATATATACCTTGGCCAATGGATGTCAATTGAAGGTGATGCAATAAATGAAATTGAATGGTGTGTTAAATGTGGTTGGCAGGCATTCAGCAAGCTAAGCGTAATTTTCAAGAACAACCTTCCCGTGTGCTTGAAAGCTTTTCGATCAGTGTGTATCTGAGCTAAAATAGGTCAGTGAAACATGGGCACTAACCTCACAATCGATACAAAAGATACGAGTGGCACAAAGACCCAGGGAAAGATATATGCCTGGCAGCACAAGACAAGATAGAAAGACCTGCACATGGGTAGAGAACAAACAAAAGTATACAATATTATCAAGAGAATAAAAGTACTGAAATGGAAATGGTCATATAGCAAGAAGAACTGATGGCAGGAGGACCAAGGCAGTCATAGAATGGATCCCGCTTGATAAAAAACATCCACAAAAGAGACCAAAACAAGATGGATCAACGACATCAGCAAGTTTTGCGGGCCCAATTGGCAAAAAAAGGCTTAGGACTGTATTAAATGGCAACATGCAGAAGAGGCCTTCATCCTGCACTGGATAGGCAAAGGCTAGAATGATGAAATCGCATAAACTTTTTAATATAATTTTCATGGGTGCAATATCCAGTTTTATCTTCTTTTTAAAGTAATTTTTTAATGAACTCCATAGCCAGTAAAGTGATTTCATAGTAAATCTACTGAATACCCAGGGAGGTTCAATAAAATACATTCACACCAAAAGGGAATATATGTAGAGTGAATTTAGAAAGTGAAATGTTTAAACATGAAACTCCATTGCAGGATTAATCTGAAATGAGAGAACTTTCTGTAGTTCTCTCGGCATTCTGTAGCCCAGCAATACTTCTGCATCTGAGAGTTACTTCACTGCACTGACCATTTGATTTAGCAATTAAGAATATTGAATCTGATATTAATGCAAGATAACAATAACCCAAAGACCCAAAAGAGGGTTTAAAATGACTTTGCTGGAAAAAACAACTTCTTAATCTGGAAATTTTATATTCAGGATGGATGCATATGTTTGAATAATATCTTAACCAGTGATGCAATTTAAGTAATTTAACAACTGGTTCTCCCTAATGACCAGCTGGATAGGCGTGGCTGGGGAGGGGGTCGAGTGGGCATGGCCCACTCGACGTCACTCACAGCAAGGTGGAGCAGTGCAGGTGGGCTGAAGCGGTGGTGGTGATGGCCGGAGCCTTAGTGTACTTTCCCCTGTACTTTCCTTTGCACAGCAACAGCGATCTGTTCTCCGCCCTGAGACACTGGCTTGCCGTGTTTGTCGCTGCTGCCTCATGGCCTGCCCACTCACCAGACCCGTGCTGCTGCCACTGCTACTGTTACCAGGGGCGAGTGGGGCAGGGTCACCCTGCCCCATCATCGCCCTTACCTTCTCAGGCCAGGTGAGGAATGACTGGAAGGGGAGGGGGGAGGAGCAGGGGCAGCCAGTGGTGGAATCAGCTGGTTTGCCAAACTGGAAAAAGTTAACAACAGGTTGGTTTAATCTGGTGCGAACTGCCTGAATTCCACCACTGATCTTAACTGGAACAGGACATGGCTAGTCTAGTGAAGAGAAGGACCAGAGAAGACAGGATAGCAGTGTTCCAATATTTGAGGAGCTTTCACAGAGAGGAGGGGGTCAACCTATTTTCCAAAGCACCTAAAGTCCAGACAAGGAATAATGGATGAAAACTGAACAAGGAGAGATTCAACTTGGAAATAAGGAGAACTTTTCTGACAGTGAGAACAATCAACCAATGGAACAGCTTGCCTTTAGAAGTTGTGGGAGCTTCATCACTGGAAGCTTTCAAGAAAAGACTGGACTGCTATCTGTCAGAAATGGTGTAGGGTCTCCTGTTGGGGGGGCGTTGGACTAGACTTACAACTATTGTTGTTATGTACTATTGTTATATGCATCAAACCTGTTATGACTTCTGAAGCAAATCTTACTTTTGTTTTTATTTGACTGGTAGAATGCCAATTGTCTTGGCTTTCACAATCAATTTTAATTTAATTTTGCATCATTTCTTTTCTTTTTTTTAATTTTTAAAAAGTTTTTTTATTATAAACACATTAAAACAAGACACAAACATATAACATTTATATGCATATCACTTTTTAACAGCTCTTTCAAAGTGATCCTTTCTTACTTTTATACATATTTACACATATACCTTATCTTACTCTACCTTGTTTACCATCTTTATTTTATCTATCTTATATCTTGATCTTCAACATTTTTTCCCTCTCTCCTTTATTCCTCTTTCTCATTTTTCCTATTCTCCAACCATTCATACCATCTACACCACACTTTGTAATATTCTGTATCCTCTTTCTCCTTGAGTTCTTTGGTTAGTTTATCCACCTCTGTGCATTCTAAAAATTTTTTAATTAAATCTTTTTCTGATGGTGAGTCTTTTTTCTTCCAATTTTACGTATAGACTATGCGGGCTGCTGTCAATATATCCAATATTAAATATTGTATTTCCTTTGTATAGTTTTCTGTGGGAATCCCTAGTAAAAATTGCTCTGGTTCTCCCTTTATTGAATTCTGTATTATTTCCACTTTTAACCTTGGCCCAGAATTTCCTTGCCACCAGAGATGATAGTATGTTCCATAGTTATTCTTACATTTCCAGCATTTCTGTGAATTACTAGGGAACATCTTTGCTATTCTGGCTGGTGGAAGACCATCTATGAAACATTTTCATCTGGTTTTCCTGGTATGCTGTTGATATTGTCAATTTCATATTTGTTCTCCACATCTTTTCCCACTTCTCTAATTCTACTACGTGGTTGAAATTCCTTGCCCATTTAATCATAGTATCCTTCACTATTTCCTCTTTATCGCCTCCATTGTGGAGAGCCATCTGGGAACTTTGGTGTAATGTTTTTGTCTTACTTCTCTCCATGTTGACATGAGGGTATCCCTTATTTTATGTTTATGAAAATACGTCCTTGTTCTTTTTCCGGTTTCCCATAGGTAGAAATGCCAACCCTTCTGGAGATCATACCCTTCCAGTGTCAAAATCCTCTTATTACTCAGGGTTGCCCAATCTTTTAACCATACTAATTTCGCTGCCTTGTAATATATTTCCCATATCGGAAGTCCAAGCCCACCCCTATCTTTTTTGTCTTGTAAATTTCTAATTGCAATCCTCGGTTTCTTCCCTCCCCAAATGAATTTCCTAACAGTAGTATTAAGTTCCCGAAAAAATTTCTTGTCTAATTGAATTGGGGCTGTTTGGAATAGGTATAACAATTTAGGTAGGACACTCATTTTAATTGCTGCGATTTTCCCTAGGGAGGATATCTGTAGTTTTTCCCACTTCTCTAAATCTTGTTTAATATTTTTAATCAAAGGTGTGTAATTGTCTTCTTTAAGGGCTGAACATTTTTTTGAGATCCATACTCCCAAGTATTTAACCTTCTTGACCGCTTGTATTCCCATTACCTCTTCTAAGATTGTTATCTGATCTTTGGACATATTCTTGGTCAACATTTTGGTTTTTGATTTATTGAGTTTGAGCCCCGCCTGCTTCATATTTTAAAAATCTTCCTTTACTTCTCCTATCTCATTTTTGATTTCTTGATGGTGTTTTCTAGCCTCTTCTTGGTTTTCTGCCATTTTTTCTTATGACTTCATCAATGTCTCTTGAATCTTTTGGAGCATATTTTGCATATTATTCATCATCGGCTCTGTTTTATCTTTTTCCTTTCCTAACATATTTTCAATTGATCGTTGAGTTGTAGGAGAAGCCATGGATGATGGATTAGAAATAGGTTTTTTTTTCCAGTTTTCGTTATTGTTGCTGTTGTTGACATTGCTAAATTTCTTGTAAAGTTCTTCCACAGTATCATAAAAGTATAATATTTTATTTAATTTAGAATGTTCTTCTATGTCTACTACTTTTTAATGTAATCGTTTAATTTCTTGCAAACTTAATTTAAGTATTATCACCCTTTTTTACTTTGGACTACTAATAATATTCAGAATATATATCTCTTATATGTATATATCTATGTATATCTCTATATTACAAACTATTCTAAAAATACGAGTTTCAGTTATATTAGTAAAAAAAGAAGCAGACATACTGCGAACTCCAGAATTTAAGATTTTAAAATTTTAAAAGAATTAAAATTTTATTTTACTAACCTTTCGTCAGCCATCTGCTGACATCGTCAGAGTATTAAATTACCATTACAGAGATCTCTGCCTTTCTATGCCATTAATCAATTTAGCCCTTGCGCGTGTAATAGGTCCTTCCAGCCATCTCCCACTTGTAATCAGCTGTGTTGCTTTTGCTGTCGCCATGCTGGATGATGGAGGCTTGATATCTCTCTCCCTCTCTCTGTCTCTGTCTGTCTGTCTGTCTGTCTCTCTCTCTCTCTCTCTCTCTCTCTCTCTCTCTCTCTCTCTCTCTCTCTATATATATATATATATATATATATATGAATGTATTTTATTCTCAGATTATAACTACAATTTTTTATATCTTACCACTAGTACTTATATATCAATCCCTTTAATTTATTTACCACCACTCAAATCAAGTTTTACCATTCAATTACTCTTTAACAATCATACCCTCCCCCTTTTTTCCCCATCTCCCCAAAATCACAGTAATTAATTATTATAATATTTTTCAAATATTTTTACTATAATTATTATAAAATATCAAGTATTCAAAATATATCTTCCCCTTTAATTCTTTCAAGACTTATCCAAACAATTCTTAAACCCTAAATTTTCCTTTACAGTATATAACTTCTCCTTTTCCAAACGTTATCAACACAACAATCCCCCCCCCCAATTACAATTTCTGTCAGTATATTAAGTTCCAACCAGACTTTTTCTCTTTTTCGGGGGGTTCTTCTTCTTCTTCTTCTTCTTTTTTTATTTTTTTCTTTCGGCTCCTTATTGCATCAGATTGTCTCTATCCCCCAGCTTGAGCTTAGTCACTCTCAATTCCAGCACACAGTCTCTACATCCCTACAGTCATACACTCTATTTTCTTCTTAGTATTTGTAAATCCACAATTGTCCATGCATTTATTTATAAATCTCTTTCCAAATTACCTCCTCCTCAGTCCTCCAGGTCCACCAAGTCTGCCAATTAAAGGAAGGAAATTCCTTTGATTTTTAATTCCAAAATTTATATATACCTTCACAGTCTCTTCCTTCTCATGGTGAATTTACTCCTTTCCCCCACTCCCTCGCAATAAATCCTTAACTTGAGTCCAAATTTTCCAAATTGTTACTTTGTATCTTCTTTAATAATTACTTCTTCCGCTACTTCTGTTGCACTGTTGCCTTCATTCGATTGTCTCCCGTTAAGCGCTCTCCTTCCTAATCACCTCTCTCTTTACCCTCTGCGACTCTCTCACTTGAAACTGCTTGTTGAATCTCACTTTTCTTTGTTTCTTTCCTCTGATCCTTTGCAACCACCGATGCTGAATCCACTTTTTGCTTCCACGCTATGCGGCCGCCATTGCTCTTGATCTGCCTTAAAGACAGATTTTTTCCTGCCGGATTTAATGGGTCCGGCTTCTATTCTCCTGGATGCTAGTGTCTCGTCTGGAGCTTGAAGCCTTCCCTTTAGTATTCCAAACCCTTTGGGTTTGGAAATGCCCTTATGGGGCTCCTTTTCAGGAATTAATTGGGCTTTCGGGAGCTATAAATCGCACCCTCACCCACTCCACTCTGATATCACCGCCGGAAGTCCCCTACATCATTTCTTTTCAAGTGAATTTTTAATATTTGAGTGAAGTTATTAATCTGTGGAAAACTGAAGATCTTGCTGCAAAGGTTTGTATTCAATGATAGAATAGATCCAACAATTTTATATTCTGGGGTTAAAGTTTTAAGGAAACAATTTCTGATAGAATGTTATTTATAAGTATATATCTGAACCAACTAAATGATATTTTTCCAGAAATATCCATATTTTGCTATTATTCATTTGGATTGTTGTGATCCAGTGTATATTGGACTATTACTATTTTAGAACTTCACGCTGCTTTGTTGCTAATTTTATTTTGCTTTATCTCTTTATATTTAAACTGATTTGTACAGAACCCATATTTATTTACAAATAAGTAAATAAAACAAAGCTACCACAGCAGAACTGTCTCAGCAGAATTGTAATGCAAATATGATTTAACTAGACTAATTAGATAGAAATGGAACATCTTAAAATTCTCTCTATTTATTGCTTTTGCACAATCTCAGGATATAATAACCTGGACTTGTTTAAGTATTTCCTTCTTATTGGAACAGATTCATAATTTGCTGTACATCACTGCCTTATTGTTGTATTCAGTCAATAATGAAAGATGCTTAAACATATATAACTATTTGAAAACAGCACTGTCCTCCCTCATTAAGTGTGACAACGCTATAATTTTGTAAGATTACTTATTTACTCAGGCATACATATATAAACATGAAATGGCTCAGAATATGGTATATGGTGTAAGACATTTTTTCAAGTAATAATTATTAGTTCAGTTTGAAATCTACAGTAACTGTTTGTACAAAATTCTTACTTTATGACCTTACTTGCATGACTAAACAACTAGACACAAAGAGAGTTTTTGTTCCATGCCATCACTCTGCTAAATTCCCACAGCATTGTCTTATGCCTAAGGATATTTACCCATGCAGTAGGGCTATATCATCATCATCATTGTTACAAGTTTCGAGGATCTGGCCCAATAACTCCAGTACACAGAGCAGATGTAGAATCATCAAATGTTTATTCACAACATGTCTGTCTATTACAGGTGGTCAGCTGGAACTGGACTCCGAACCGCATGGATGGAGCTTATGTACCTAGGAGGGGGAGTTAAGGTAAGTAGGGGTCAAGGGGTGAAGGGGTCAGTGGGAGTTAACCCTTACAGGTCCTTGCTTCATGGGGCGGGCATGTAGGTTAGGCATTTATATGTGACAAAACCCCCTCTAAATGCCTGACTGAGACGTTTGTGTGAGTTGGTTATGTGGAGAAAGCACTACAGGTGAACACCCAGCCTTGATGTTAAGTAAGCGTGTTGTTTGTTGTGTAGTGGCTTGGTGAGGATGTCTGCTGTTTTCTCCTCTGTTTCGCAATGTATGGTTTCAATGAACCCAATGCTTGAAAGCTGCCTAACGTGTTTGTGTTTAATATCAATGTGTCTCAATCTCTGGCCTACTGCGTCTGCCTTAGATATCTCGATGGCTGCTCTATTGTCCTCGTGTATGATGATTGGATATGTAGGTTCAGCCCAAACATTGGAGAGTAGGTCATTGAACCAAACTAAGTTGTGTCCCTGTGCCACTAATCTAGCTTTGTATAGTACTTTATTGCCTTCTAATGTTTTGATCTTGTAAATCCACCTGGTTCCAGTTGGGGCCTTGTCACTTGGTACCTTGGCTGGGGTGTACACATTTGACTCCCGGAGGCTACTCATTTCCCTCTCCATGGCTTGTTCCCATTTTGTTCTTTCCTCCAGGGGTAGGTTTAGTACTTCTTCATAGGTGTTTGGGGTTAAGTTGTTAGTTTGCATGGATAGGACATAGTCCTCAAGTCTTTTGGGAGTCTTGTTTCTGTTTGTTCTAATCGGCCTGTCTGGTGGCGTTTCTGTCTCATGTAAGTATCTGGCTTCCTTCTCTGTGAGTGTGTCTAGCTTTATGTTTGGGTGGTTTTCCTTCCACTCCCTGATTTCTACTTCTTGGCATTTTGGTTTGTTTTTCTCCTGTCCCCTGTTCTCCTTTATGAGTTGACCTGCCTCATCTTGTTTGCTATTGGGTTGTTCTTTTTGGGGGAATACCTTGTTTAAGTGTATCTTTGATCAATTGGAATGTTCATGGAAAACTGTTGTTCGGAACACTATGAATTTATTGTGATTATCTATAAACCTAAATCCCTTGGTTCCTGGTTCGTAGCCCATAAACCTCAACCTTCTTGATACTTTGTCCCCCTTGCATCATAGCTGTTTGGGAATGTGTACGTCTGCTGTGACCCTGAATATGTGTAAATGTGCTATTTGTGGTTTCCTCCTATACATTAATTCGTATGAGGTCTTGTCTATCATGCTAGACCAGTGATGGCTAACCTTTTTGCCATCGCGTGCCAGGAGAGGGGGGGCAGGGGAGGGTCGTGCGCACATGTGCCCACACGCATGCACACGCAACCCCCTCCCTCCCCCCCCACTCCTGTCACATGATGGCCTGGTAGGCCCGTTTTTCTTTCTTACCTGGCTCCAGATCCTGCCATTTATCTGGGAAGGGCGGAAAAAAGCCTTTCCAACTCCCTTGGAGGCCCTATGGAGGCTGAAAGGACCCATTTCCTGAAAGGGCCCATTTCCTGACTCCCGGTGATGTTTTTTGCTGTCCCAAGCCTCCAGAACCTCTCTAGGAGTCTCTACGAGCTTCTCTAGGAATCTCTAGGAGCCTCTCTAGGACTCTTTGGAGGCCAGGGACAGCAAAAAACGTCACTTCCTGTCCCACCAGGAGTCAGGAAATGGGCCCTTTCAGCCTCCGTAGGGCGTCCAAGGGAGTGGGAAAGGCTGTTTTTGCCCTTCCCAGATAAATAGGCAGGATCTGGAGCCAGGTAAGAAAAGAAAATGGGCCTTCCCCACCCCCCCAGTCCCTCCAGATGCAGGAAACAGCCTGTTTCCCTACTTCTGGTGGGCCCAGAAGGCCCGAAAATCAGCTGGCCGACGGGCGCATGCGCCCCAGAGCTGAGCTGACGTGCCCACTAACATGGCTCCGCGTGCCACCTGTGGCACGCATGCCATAGGTTCGCCATCACGGTGCTAGACCATAATCTATTCAAGGTGTAGTTTGAGTAAATAAGTGTGTCTGACCAAAAAGATTGCCCTAATCCTGCGTCCTCTAAGGCGCATCTCATCATGGTTTGTAGGGTGCCGTTCCTGCGTTCTACCACCCCATTCTGAAAAGGGAAAAACGACAAGGAAGTGAAGTGTAATACCCCGCATGTGTCGAGCCGTGAACAGGCTTGCCATCACTTATGGGGGGGGGGGGAC
>WNWU01000048.1:7528308-7547892 GCA_012654045.1 Ptyas mucosa
TGTGTTCCAGTAAAGAGTTCTGGCTACTCCTTCTTAAAGTGTGGAGTTGTTTTTTCACATCAAGCTCGGGAGGGACGACAGGCCGAGAGCGTGTCTTTAGCCAATGTGAAAATTCCCCTGATAGGAACTCAGACCCCCGGTCTGTCATTATCTTTTTAATTTTGATGTTATGTTGAGTCTCTACCCTCTTGTAGAACTCTTTGAACTTCTGCTATACCTCGTTCTTATGTCTGAGAATGTGTACGAACCCGTAGTGACTAAAGTCATCTACAATAGTCAGGAAGAACCTCTTTTTGTATTTAATGGATGGTCTTAGGGGTCCTACCAAATCCATGTGTACTAATTGGAAAATGGAGTCAGTAGTGAGAACTGACTTTTTTGGCCTGGGTTTGGCCTTGAGTTTAGAACATTTACACACGGAACACTCAAGATAGTTCTCACAATTCTTTACTTTCAGGCCTTCAGAGCAGTTAACCATTTTTTGCATGATGGGGAAGCTAATGTGTCCCAACTTTCTATTCAAGAGATGTGCGCAGTTGTCATGGATGAGGTTGCCTGTTGAGGGCTTCCCCCTATCAGGTGATTCATGAACGTGTGTATCACCAGGGGTGAGTTCACAACTAACCCCCTCTACTTCCTCATTGTCACCCTTTTCGCCTTTGGTGGTTACTGGGTTCACCTTGGTGTTTAGATTGGCGTTTACCCTTGGGTGATCATCACTGTCTGGGCAGTGTCTCTACGGTAGGCCTCCACTGACTATGGTCCTTTCTCCGTTTCTACCACCTCTAGTCATGTGTACCTTTCCTTCCTTGAACGTGATCTCAATGCTGAAACTTGCATAGTTTCAAGGTGGCGAGTATGTTGTAGGGTATTCCAGGCACAAGTAACACCCCCTCTATCTCTCCTACTCCTGGTATGTACATGTTCCCTTTTCCTGTCACCAAAATGTTGTTTTGGTTTGCCACCTTGATTATGTTCTCTTTCGTGAAGGATGAGAGTAATTTTGGATTGTATGTGGTGTGGTTGGTGGCTCCTGAATCTAAGAGCCAAGTGTTCTGTTTCTTGGCTTGATTGATGGCATGCCCCTGAACTCCAAGTCCATATAGTGAGCCTGTATGACTCTCTCTAGAGCTGTCCTTGTACCCTCTCCTGTCTCTTGGGTTGGGGGAATCTCTGTGTCTGTGTCTGCTGTCTGGTGAGCGCCTGTCTGTGAACCTTGGCCCATGGCCTAGACTGTCCCTACAATAGGCGCGGTCCCTATCTCTTGTGTTTCTGGGGCAATCCCTCTTATAGTGGTTTCTGGAACCACACAGGAAGCATTCGGGTGCATTGGGGTTCCTGCCTTGGAATTCTACTCTTTTGACTGGTTTATGATCTCTGCGACATAGGGAATGGTCCTTCCTTAGGTTGTCCTCAGCTATCAATTTGTTGGTGAGTGTTTCTAAGGTGAGTTGTTCCAAGCTAAGGCTGTCTAGCTGTGTAATGAAGTTGTCCCAGCTGGGGTCTAGAGAGTTAATAATAATGCTTTTCATTTCCCCCCTCTGTATTAGTTTGGCCCTGGTGGCATTTAAGGTTAGTAGGTGCTCGGTCATGGAGGTCCCTGCCTTGTGTTTGGCTGAGTGGAAATCTCTAGAAATTCTGGTGGTGGTAGACACGCTCTTGCTGTAGAACAGACCAAACATTTTTTGTATCAGCTCTGAAACAGGTGATGATTGATGCTAGGATATATACTGGGTGAAATACTAGCTATCAACAAGTAATACGCTTTATGATGCAGGCAGTCTAGTTCAAATGTCCATGGTCTTTCAGGAGGGTCAGTTATCAGGAATAGCAAGTTCTCCCTTAATAAGATGACCTGGAGTTGCTGGTTCCACTCTAAGAGATTTGTCCCATCTAATTTTAACTTGGGGAAGTCAATTGGCAATGTCCCTGTGCTGTGTGTGAGGCTACTTACAGGCTGTTGCTGTCCATGGTTTTGGGCGTAAGGGAACTCGTAATATGACATGGGGATGCTTGCTGTTAGTCTGTACTGACTTGCTTCTATGTTCTTTTCTCCTCTCTTTGTAGGCAGATTCTGCGCATGCTCTGGATTCATTTTTGTCCAGGAATCACTGGGGAAGGAGCTTGTGGTCGTAGCTCCTGGATGGAGGCCCCATTCAGTAGGATGGACCCTGGCTCAGTCTTGAGTGGTCTCAGGTGGTCGATGGGCACTCGGGATGCCATCCAGATCGCCGTGGTGCTCCTTGGATCGTCCTGGGGACTCGGATGGCCCGCGGCAGTCGGGTGAAGGTCCATGTGGCCTGGTCTGGTGTGGTAGCTGCAGGCTCGGGTCGGGCCGAAATCCACACCTGTCGGATGCTCCAGGTGTCTCGGTTGGGGTCGCTGGATTGGTGAGTGACCGATTCGTCCCCTGGGTTCCGGTGTGGGTCTCGGCGGAGGCATGGGGAGGTCCCCGGCGGGTTGCAGTTGGAGCAGCACCCATGCTCTGGTGGCTGCATCCCCTGGGTAGTTTTCGGTGATGGCCTCTGGTGCGTCGGCTGCCTCTTCAGGTCCCTCCGGGGGTGTCTGGGTGCGGGCCCAGTAGTTTTAAATTTGGACCGAAGGCCGTGGTTAATACCCGTATGGCCTTATCGATGTCAAGCTCAGTGGGTGAGCTTATTGGGTTAGGTTCTGGCTTATCCCCATCTTTCTGGTTCTTTTTTAAAATTGTTCGTGAGTAGGCCTCAGCTCCTGCCTTGCATTTTAAATTTTGGGAGCTCATTGGTGGTTGGTGGACCATCTTTGGTTACATCACTACCCAAGATGGCCACCGCAAAAAAGGCATGAATTCGCCTTTGACTCTTTCAATGGGGGTATGGTAAGGATATATATTTCCTACCAAGTCGGTGGTCATGTAGTTCGGTCCAGCTTCGTCCTCTCCAGTCGCTGCTCTGCAGTCCTCAATCAGGCCTCGGAGGTTCGCGATGAGGTCCTGGTTGGTTGGGGCTGATTCTGTCAGCTCCAGTAGTTTTCTCCTGAGGTCATCTTCCTTGCTTGCAATGTCCTCAGAGTCGTTTTCTTTTTCAGTTTGTTCATCCCTCGGTTTTGGTCGGGGTGCCTGGGCTGGAAGTCTGTTTGCTTGTGTCCGGCGTCTCTCTTGGTATGGCTCCTGCAGGCGATAGCTGTGCTGCCATTTTCTTTGTATAGGCTCGGGTGTTCACTCTTCTCTTTGCCTCAGGCAGCTTGTGGGTTCCTGACATATCTTAGAGTAATTGGGCTAGTGAACCATCCTCTGCTACCATTTTGTTATAGGTTTCGAGGATCTGGCCCAATAACTCCAGTACCCAAAGCAGATGTAGAATCATCAAATGTTTATTCACAACATGTCTATCTATTACAGGTGTTCAGCTGGAACTGGACTCCGAATCGCATGGATGGAGCTTATGTACCTAGGGGGCAGAGTTACAGTCAGGAGGGGTCAAGGGGTGAAGGGGTCAGTGGGAGTTAACCCTTACAGGTCCTTGCTTCGTGGGGTGGGCGTGTAGATTAGGCATTTATACGTGACAATCATCATCATCATCATCATCATCATCATCATCATCATCCTTCTCATATTTACTATTACCTTCTCCTTATTGGTATCTTATGAGTATTACTTTGTTGTTTGTATGTACACTGAGAGCTTATGAACCGGGGACAAATTACTTGTGTCCAGTCACACTTGGCCAATAAAGAATTATTCTGTTCTGTTCTGTTCTGTTTTGTTCCGTTCCATTCTATCCCATCCCATCCCATTCTCAATTGTTAACTCAAACTGTCCATGGTGCAGAGTTCTTTTTGAATTGTACAAATGCTAGAAAAGCAATCCTTGAGATTTTATAGATACCAAATCATTAGCCCTTTTATTTCCTTATATTTTTACAAGCCCTTTTACATTTTGCACTATCAATCTTTTTTTTAAAAAAAATCTTACATAACACTATTTAACTTTTATACACAAGTTATCATATTTATTGGGAATATAAAAGAAATGTGTCAAAGGTTTCAATGAAAGTAATTTACAGGAGTCATGAATAGAGACTCTGCTCTGACTTGAGCAGAAGACTGAAAAGTAACCACTAACAACCAACTTTCTCTGATTAAAAAATTGCATCTGCAAGTCTTACTGCATATACCCATATTTGTTTGTGAGAGATGCCTTTGAGACAATCTAAAAGCTATCTAATTATAAAAAGGTGCAGAGAAAGAAAGAAACTTAATGTAATATTTTCATTATGTAATATATGACAACAGAAACAAATTTAGTTTAAAATCTTTTCCAAACATTTTAATTAATCACTTTAAACATGTATGCTATTTATATATAAACATTTAGAGGAAAATTGTAAATAAAAAGAATTAATTACTTAATTAATTTAAAAAAAAATAATTAATTAATTAATTAATTTCAAAAAAATACTGGAGATTTGAATCCAACTTCCTAAAATGGGAACAAAGAGAGAGGAAAGATGCAAATGGAAGCACAAATATCTCAAAACTTCTCTGTGTTGCCTAAGCTCTTGAAACAAAAGCAACTGATTGGAAGCAAATGCCTCAATAATCACTGGTGTTTGTAAATGGAAAACTTAAATAACAATGCCAGGAAGATTTAAGAACAAGAACAAAAGAAAATCCAAGAAGCATAACAGAAGAACTGGACAGAAGCACATAGATCACTTTGGAGCAGAAATGAGACAATTTGCGAACAGCAATTAAACCCAGAAAAGCAAAAAGATACCAGAAAGAAACTTAAGGTGACCTTGTCTTGAATCTCTTTGGTATGAGAAGGGCGGAAGGGAAAAAGTTGCAGGCTTTTATTATTCTGTTTCTGTTCCTATAGCCTATATCAATTAGAGTTCCAGTATTTCTTGTGGAGTCTGTTTCTTGACCTGACCTATCTCAAAGAGCAGACATCAATCAATTCATATTTTGCTAAGTACTGTGTTCCTTCTCTAAGGTCATCTCTGTGGTTTCTCTACAAGGAGCTTTGAATTGCAAATAACTATGAAATTCTCCAAACAGATGAATTACTGCCATGTAAAGAGGAAACAAGTGATCTTAATTTTGCCCCCTTCATCTAACAGACATGTGGTGTTAAATTGGGATAGGGAAAAACTATGTTTCCTAGAGCAGGAGGAACAAACAGAATATTTAGAGGACAAAATAGGAGATTCACTGACTTTCAATATGATGGTAAAATATCACTAAGTAAGTAACCCATAAAGAGGAAGATTGTTTCTCTTGCCTACACTTTAAGATGATTCTATAAAATAAAAAGAAAGAATGGTTCCAATAAAAGAACTACCAAGGAGAAAGCAACTGGCAGGACAAGCTACTATTTATAAACAGCAAGCACACACACACACACTCATTGGCACTGATGATATTCAGGTAATGAAATGTCTGCAAGGAAACATCTAAGCACGGAGAGTACTAAGGACTTCACACTTTAAGACAGACTTGGGCTTAGAAATTGCTGCTAACAGTTCAAACAGCAATTTCAATTTATATTCAATCAATAAATGCTAATAACAAAATTAAGAAACTTAAAACTCTTGTGGAAGAGTACATGTTAAATTTATAAGAAAGGGCTCCAGGTCTGAAAATAAATAGTCTGGAAAAATAACCATCTCTTCAATGGTGATAATTTGGTTCTATTCAGGACCAGGAGGGGAAAAGAAATGGCAAAATAGAATGAGAATGAGGACATTTTTTCTCTTTAGTGCCCTCAACTATCAAAGATGTTAGTCAAACCCTTACACAAAAGATTAATGCCCATGTGTACTAGTTAAACAGTGTCCTGAATCAGATGAGCAAGGGCAAACATCCAACAGGCAATATTCTTAGTGAACTACTGTGATGCCAGGTCTATGCCTATAAGAAATCATACAGTCACCTAGTTACAATAGATAGAGAACTGTATTGATATTTAAGCACTCTACTTTGCAATTAATAATTATTAGAATGATGGATTTTCAAATCATTTTTAAGTTATGATTTTGTTTGTTCTTAAGAATGGAAATAGGTGACCAAAACAGAAGATTGCAGAGGATATCATTACTATAGTATTCTAATCGGAATATGTAATAACATGTCACCCACAGATGGGTGACAAGAATAAACTAACTATATCCTAACTTCAGCTAAGAAAGATAAATAAGTCTAAGGAGAGCAATCAGAGGAATGAAAGAAAATTTAATTAATTTAAAATTCTTCCACAAGTAGAAAGAAATGAAACCCTGCTTGATGTGATAAAAAATATATTTATAACAATTGCTGCCAAGACACAATCACTTAAAGACACTGCATCAGTTAACATTAAACAAACCAAAGTTATATTGAATGATAATAATATATTGAAATATTGTGAGGAAAAATCTAAAACACCAGAAAATAAAATATAATGTTGTAGAGAAGCTGGGATGGCCATTTTGTCAAGGTTCAGACAACAGAAGAAAAAGCAATAACAAACAGAACTACACAAATGAGGAACATTCTGTAATGTTTATTGATTTACTGACCCTGTTATTTATAAAATTAATGGAGCTGATCTTTTTGGCAATGTAAAGGATTGGGAAACTATATAACAAGAAAAAGAAATTCTGCATGACATATTAAAAGATGCTCCAAGGAAAAAATGTGAAAAAAATTGATCTGAGAAACACCAAATTTGGAACCCACCAACAAGATACTAAAGCATTAGAGAACCTCAGAGAAATATTAAAGATGGTAGAGCCAGAAGATGAAAGAGTTAAGACTTCAGTATAAGGATGTGAAAAAGATATATATCAATAGACTGCAGCAAGTGTTACCAGCTGTCTATCACATAAAACAATGATTCTTCTCAATTATAGCAAACTCTTGTAAAGTACCCAATCTCCAAAGAGGCAGAAGAACCCCCCATTACAAACATAGTGTCCCAAAGGTGCTTTTTTTCCCCAAGAGGTAACTTTACTTTCTGGTTTTTGTTTGAAGACATTTCCCTTCTCATCCAAGAAGCTTCTTCAAAGCTGAAGAAGTTGCCTCCTTGAAAAAAAAGCACCTTTGGGATAACCATGACCTGGATGACTGAGAATTTCCATAGACATTTACAAACACAGTGATTCAGCTATCTATTTATAGTGATTTCCTGGAATACAGCAGAATGGAAATGATTTTGGGTTTGGGGACTATCTGGTTTCAGGTATTTTCCATATGCGATTCTGGATCAGGTGGCATTGTCTCATATAGAACTAATGCATAATCTGTGTGATGACCTGGGACATGGCACAAAAGCAACACAGCCAGAGAACAGGTCTAACTTCCCTTTATTGCGCCAACTTTGGCCCCAAACGTCCCCATGTTTACTACAAGTCCTGGAGCAAAGCTTTCACATGCACCTTCAGCAGCCTCTGGCTGTGAATAGTGCAGTAAGGAAGGTTAGCCAAACAGTAACCAGGCCCAGCAGTCCAGTAAACCAGGTTAGCCAAACAGTAACCAGAGCAAAAAGTTCAGCAAAACAGGCAAACAGGGCAAGCCCCACAAGACAGAGCACAGTAATCTCCAGAAATTGGCAAGTGCCCATGAGGCTCCACAGATTCAATGCTTGTTCCCACAAATGCTCCTTCCACTGGCACCTCCTTACATCTCAGTCCTTAGGTGTGCCTTGTGAAGGGGGGCAGGGCACTCTCCTCCTCGTGTTGTTCTTGCCTTCTCTCTTCTCTCTGTGCTCTAGGATCAGGAGGAGGTGGTCCTTGCTCTTTGCCTGAGCTCTGTCTATCCTGTTTCTCCCTATCTGCAAACCTTTCTAATCCTGAAAAGCCTTGCCTGGACTGACTCTGCCCTTCCTCAGTTTCATCCAAGGCCAATGGAGCCACCCTCTTGATCTCTGTCGGCTCTTGTTCCAGCTCATCTTCCCTCGCAGATTCAGACTCCAACGGAGGCATGACAGTCTGAGGATCCTCTTGGACTTATAGCTCCTGCTCAAAGAGGTGGCAGTCATAGCTAGGACAGTCTTTGCATAGATTTGTATTGTATATTGGTTGTGCCTGTACCAGAAGATTCTGATCATGGTCACTTATGCCTTCATTGCATATCAGTTCCAGTTGCAATTGTTAGGCAAGGACTGCACACGTCATTAAGTCAGGGCCTCATATGATTGTGTCTTCCTGATGGCTTCCCCATTCACTTTGCTTATTGGAAGTGAACACCAAATGTCAAAAATCACAGAACCATAGGGATGCTGTGACAAGAATGCTGCAAAATCCAAATATTATTTATAAGTACTATTTATCCAGCACTGTTATAACTTTGAATTATCACCAAATTGGACTGAAGAAAGAAGATGGTTCAGAAAATCTTAGGTTAGATAGCGTTGATGAGATGAATAAAAAGAGAGAGAGAGAGAATGTGTGTGTGTGAGAGAGAGAGAGAGAGAAAGAGAGAGAGGTAGGAAGGGAGAGAGGGAGAGAGAGAGAGGGAAGGAGGGAGAGAGGGAGAGAGAGAAAGAGAGTGCAATGTACTCTCTGAGTACAGACTGAAGAAGCTTCTTGGATGAGAAGTGAAACATCTTCAAAGAAAAATCAGAAAGTCCAGTTGCCTCTTGGAAAAAAAGCATCTTTGGGACAACCATGACCTGGATGACTGAGAATCTCCATAGACATTCATTTAATGACCATTAAAAGTTACAACAGCACTGAAAAATGTGACTTATGCCATTTTTTCTCACAACTGTTGTAGCATCCCCATGATCACATGCTCCAAATTCAGACCCTAGGCAACTGGCATATATTTATGACAGTTGCAGTGTCCCAGACCATGTGATCACCTTTTGTGACCTTCTGACAAGCAAAGACAGATTCACTTAACAACCATATGACTAACTGCACAACTGGAGTAATTCATTTAACAACAGTGACAAAAAAGGTTATAAAATAGAGCAAAATTCACTTAACAAATGTCTGTCTTAACAATGGAAATGTTGGGCTCAATTGTGGTTGTAAGTCAAGGACTACCTGTACAGCCTTGATACATAGGTGCTTTGAGAAAGTAGGAAGGTAGGAAAGATATAATGAATGGAATTGATATAAACAATAGTTACTGCATCTACATTCATTTTCCTAGTTTTACTAACTCTTTAATATAATTAGGTGATGGATATATTTCAGTCAAATGGAAGGGTCCAGGTCTATTCTGAGTGAAATTGAATACCTTGGAGGTCTTCTAGTCCAACCCCCTGCTCAAGCAGGAAAACTTATACCCATGATGATGAACCTATGGCACGCATGCTGAAAGTGGCATGCAGAGCCATCTCTCCGGGCACATGAGCCATCACCTGTTGCTCTTCTGGGTTCCGCAGTGCCAGCCAGCTGGTCTTCACACATGTGGGAGTGCCGGAAACTGGAAGAGCAGCTGCCTGGTGAGCATGCACACTGACCAGCAGGTCTTCGTGCATGCATGTGTGACAGAAACTGGAAGACCAGCACTGCCCTATAGCATTTCAGATAGGTAGTTGTCCAGTCTTTTCTTAAAAACCTCCACTGATGAAGCACCTACAACTTCTGAAAGCAGCTGTTCCGTTGGTTAATTGTCCTCACTGTTAGGAAGGTTCGCCTTAATTCCAAGTTGCTTCTCTCCTTGATTAGTTTCCATCCATTTTTTCTTGTCTTACTTTTGGTGCTTTGGGAAATAAATTGACTTCTTCTTTGTGGCAGTCCCTCAAATACTGGAATACTGCTGTCATGTCACACCTAATCCTTCTTTTCTTTGGACTGGCAAATACCCAATTCACGCCACTGTTCATATGCTTTTGTCTCCAGGCCCTTTTACATCTTAGTTGCTCTTTTTTGCACTTTTTCCAAAGTCTCAACATACTTTTTGTAATGGCGTGACCAAAACTGGGTGCAGTATTCCAGGTGTGATCTTACTAAGGATTTATAAAGTGGTACTAATATTTCATGTAATTTTGATTCTATGCCTCTATTTATACAACCAAAGATTGTATTAGCCTTTTTGACTGCTGCCGCACACTGCTGGTTCATATTTAAGTGATTGTCCACTAGGACTCCAAGGTCCCTCTCACAGATACTGTTTTTGAGCCAGGTTTTGCCTAATATGTACTTGTACCTTTGATTTTTTTCTGCCTAGGTCTAAAGTAAAACCTTGCTTTTCTCACATTAAATTTCATGTTTTTTGATAGACCCATTGTTCAAGTCTGCCAAGAACTTTTTGGATCCTGAGCTTGTCTTCTAGGATGTAGACTATTCCTGATAGCTTAGTGTCATCTGCAAATTTGATCAGTTCCCCTTCTATTCCCTCATTTAAGTCATTTATGAAGATATTGAAGAGTACTGAGCCTTAGACAGATCCTTGATATAATACCGTTCAGGACTACCACTAAGGACGATGAGTACGGTTTGTCAGCTGGTTACAAATCCATCTGGTGGTGATGCTGTCTATCCCACATTTTTCTAGCTTACCAAGAAATAGGTTGTGGCCTACTATGTCAAATGCCTCGATTAAGTCTAAATATACCATGTCCACAGCATTTTGATGGTGTACAAATTTAGTCATTTTGTCAAAGAATGAAATAAGATTGATTTGGCATGTTCTGTTTTTAACAAACCCTTGCTGGCTACTAGTTATAACATTATTTGTTTCTAGATGTTCATAGATCTATTTTTTATTATTATTATTTTTTCCAGTATCTTCCCAGGTATTCTGATTCAGATCATGACTGTATGCAAACCAACTTTTTTCTATGAATTCTAGAGTAGCCAGCTTGGACACTGTAAATGAAATCCCACCACAAAACAAGTGTTATCCTGGCCTTTCTCACAGTGCTGTTACTGTACTTCTGTTTGTTTCTGAAAGGAGGATAGCAGCAACAGGAAACAGATAGTAATTCTGTCAGAGTTGAAGAAATCCTGGGAAGGATGCAGTCATCTAGTCTATCTGTAGATGAACCTTGAAGGAATGCAAGAACTGATAATTAAACATTAGCTTAGCCATAGGAAGGAATAGGAGTGAGAAAGAAATTCAAAATAACCCTGTCTCTATTTTGTATAAAAGGGGGCAGAAAGAAACTCTTTCAATATTCTGTTTTTATATCTTCTAACAAAAGAGTTCCAGTAATCCTTGCAATATCTATTAGATAATCTGGTGTATCTTGAAGGACTAACATTTCCTCCAACATTTCTGAATGGCCCCTATTACAATTTTCTCCCATTAGTGGTTGGTTATTCCTCCTTCTTGTGATCTTTTCATTTTGCTAGGGAGCAATACTTGTCTCACCTCTCATTTCTCCAAAGTCCCTAACTGACCCATTGTGGCAATCAAGATACTCAGCACAACTACAGGTTAACTCAGAGTTACTGTGAGATGGGTGGCAAATAAAGTTGATAAATAGATAAATAAATAAACTCAATACGGAAAATTATTGTGGCACATGACAATGGTAGATGAAATGTAAAGCAGGGAGTAAGTCTTCTAATTGATTCTGGATAGTGAAGTTAAATAAAGGTAAAATAAAATATCTTTAAAATTATTATCACTATTAGGTATGTAGAATGGTTCTAATTTGAAGTCTTAGTGGTTCACTGATTAGAGCTAGCAATGTTTGTTGTTTTCTTATCACTAAGGATTGTTGGTTTTGAAGCTGCAAGTGGAGATGTAGATATTTAATTCCCAAGGACATTCCCATGAAATCGCAGATATGCACCCATGCAAAAAAGCTGCATGGAACTTTTTGATTCTGCTACTAGAGGGAAGTTAAAGAACAAACATATATGGTGGCAGAGCAGCATTTTCTTCTGCTTGTAATGGGAGTCTACTAAGCACCAGATGCTCTGCAATCTCAGCACTGACATTAGCTCAGACAGGATGCATGAGTCAAGGTTGGACTAAGAGTGCATGAGAGTGGGTGGACTAAGAAAATGTCCTTTAGACATCTGCCACTTTAGATGCTGACCGCAGCTGCGGTTTGTGCTGCTGCTGTGAATAAATTGGGAAAGAAAAGGGAGCATCTGAAATTGCCTTTAACAGCTAAAACTTTCTATGAAACTTACCAAAATAAAAGGCATTTAGTTGCAAAGGCAAGACACATGAATATTAATATTGCTGGAGATGAAGTCATTCCAAAAATATATCCCTTCCAAATAAAAGGCATTTCCTACCCCACCCCAGGCTGCCTCTTTTGCTGGGATTTTTATGTCTACATTGACAAGGAAAGAATGTGTACTAACCACAAAGTATGAGGTAACAATGATGTTATCTCTTCTTATTAATTCATTGGGTCAACCCATAACACCAAAATAGGAAGCTAAGCTGGTTGATCTAGTTTAGTTCAAGGAATATTTTTTTTTGTTCAGGGCATTATTCAAAGGTAAGATTTAACAATATAAATTAAAATAAAATCAGTCTGGGATTGCTTAAGTGGGGTCATGGTGGAAATGTGCCCCTTTCAAGATGGACCAACATTAATAACTCTTGTATTATCATTTCATGGGTGTTAAAACTGGACTATGACTATTCCTTTCCAATGCAACCTTCCATCCATGCTTATCAGGAAAGCTTTCCTAATATGGATGGAAGGTTGTATGCTCAGTTTCCACTACAATGTTATTTCTGTTCATTTAATCTAAATTTACTACAAAACTATCATAAAATAAATCTCATGAAGAGACACTACATTTCTATACCTTTTTATTAATAATACAATGAACATAGAATAAGAGTTGAAAGCAGGGGTGAAATGTAAAATCTGTTACTACCGGTTCTGTGAGCGTGGCATGGTGGGAGTGGGGGTAATGTGACTGGGTGGGCGTGGCCAACTTTTTTTTTAAAAAAAAGCATTTTTTCTAATGCTTTGAAAAGCCTCTCTGCCGATCAGGGAACTCAGCTGGGATCGTCAGAGAAATGGCTCTCTGCGGATCAGGGAACTCAGCTGGAATCATTAGAGACTTTTCAAAGCATTTTTTTTTACCACCTCTTCGGCCAAGAGGTTGCAGAAAAAAATGCTTTGAAAGCCTCTGATTTTTTCATCAGAAGAGGTTGTAGAAAAAATGCTTTTAAAAGTTAAAAAAAAAGCCTCTGATGATCGTGTGGCTTAGCTGGGCAGGGTGGGGGGGGAGGGATTTTTGCTACCGGTTCTCCTAACCACCCACCATCATCGCTACCAGATCAGGCGATCTGGTCCAAACCGGGAGCATTTTACCCCTGGTTGAAAGGAACCTGGGACGCTTCTAGTCTCCTGCTCAAGTAAGAGACCCTATCATTCTAGACAAGTAGCTGTCCAGTCTCTTCTTAATAGTCTCCAGTGATGGAGAAGCCATAACTTCTGAAGACAAGCATTCCACCGGTTAATTATTCTGTCAATAAATTTCTCCTTAGTTTTAGGTTGCTTCCCTTTTTGATTAATTTCCATCCATTGCTTCTTGTCTTGCCTTCTGGTGCTTTGGAAAATAAGTTGACCCTCTCTTCTTCGTGGAAGCCCCTCAAATACTGGAATACGGCTATCATGTCCTTCTTTTCACTAGACTAGATATATCCAATTCCTTCAACCATTCTTCTTATGTTCTGCTTCCAGACCCCTAATCATTCTTGTTATTCTTCTCTTCTAGTAGTCCACACTAATCATAATTTAGCTCTCCTTAAATACATTGGCTTCAGAGCTCAGCCAATCAGGATGCACAATGACTCAGCACAATTCTTAAAGCTACATAATACATTCACATAATACAAACATATAATGTTGGCTTATATATTTCCTGGCCAACCAATTAGGCAATAACCATTTCCTAACAGTTATTTATACCCTTTTTGGGCTTTGAACTTGAGCTTCCTGTTCCTGTGGCAAGAGCATTCTATTGGTTGCTGTCAGACTCCCATGGGGCTATGCAGGGTTCATGTTTGTCTGAATCAAGTTTGGTTGAAGCCTTGAGGGTGATGCAATGTCCCCAGGTGATTTTGTAACGCAGGGAGTCCTGCTGCTAGATAATCCTATTATGTCCTGGAGGGTCATGTCTTAATCCCATCACCCTCGAGCTGAAGGTCTTTTGTTTTGTAGATAGGCAAGCCTAGTCCTTCTCAATGGGCACCAAATATCTACTGGGGGAAGGGAGCTGAAGCTCTGAGATTCTGTCTTTAGAAACATATTTTTCACTTAGGGAAAATATAACATTCTGCCTTTTTAAATATTTCTCAAAATATTTCATTCTTCTTCTTCCCTCAGTCTGATTACATAAATGAAAAGTAACCTCTCATGTCCTATTATACTCTATTTTGTACAATAAGCATTTTAAAATTTCTAATAAAAGAAGTGTGGTCTTTAAAACTGTTATGCATACTTGAAAAAATGTTTTTGTTCCTATTCATAGATACTAACTGAAACTAGCATTAGAAAAAAACAGATATAACTTCAGAAAGTAAACCTGCTTATCCACTAGTTTTAATAATCCATTGAACCTAATACCAAGCAAAATCAATATATGAGTGAAGATAACTTATACGTTATATGGGAAATGGGGAAATCACACATAGTTTGAATCATTTAATTGTGAGATTCCCTTATTAGGGATGTTCATGCTTTGAAAATGATTCTGGGTAGCTGCTTTGGAATGCATTAGTGTATGAAGAAATGTAAATGAACAGGTGCCTCACTCTTCTCTCATCAGTTCAAAGTTCCTCTTCCAATTCCTTTTAAAGTATACCCCATTACATTTAATCTACTGTAAGAAAGAGTGAAATTTACTCTTCCAACTCTGTGAATCACATGTGATTTTACTCCCAGATTAGGCATTCAAAGAGGACATATTTCAATTTGCAATATGAGCTTCAAGGACACATTTATTTGATTTGAGCTTCTTGCATATTCAGTCAAAAAAGCATCTAATGGGGAAGCTTTGACACATCTGCCACTGCTTCATTGTTTGCCAGAATTAGATAAAAGTGACTGGAATGGTAGATACCTTAGAAGATAATATGACAGGTGAACCCAATTTGGCTTCTAGGAAAGAACGACCCTTTGAATCCATGGAGGTTAGAGAAAAGGTACGTTTACTAGGGAACTGGGTGCAGCACAAGCGAGGCAAACTCTGGGAAAAATGCTCGTGAAAATCATATATTGAAAGAAATCCCCAATGTCCAAAACCCTCCTCTTGGTGAGAACAGTCCAATCAAATGCTATTCTGATGTTTTGGGAACCCAGTGCCTCAGGTGCCACTGTAAATTCCTTTCCCAGGGCCCTTGAAGACAGGAAGATGACTCGACTTTGGAACCTCTGTTTCCTGTTAATATTCCTACTCCCCAAATTTCCCACAGCATTCTTTCACATCTCCAGCACTCTTCCCCTCCCAAATGCCCCTCCCCCCTGGTTATGGCAGTTGCTAGCGAGCTTCAAAGAAAGCGAAGATAGGCATCTGATACAGTAGCTCTGCTTCTTTCAAGGATTTCACCACAACATATATTAAAAATATCCTCTTCACTATTCTAAAGGTAGAAATTGGGTAGGCGGGGGCAGGGGGCAGAATTGGAAAAGACTAAACAAAACTTAAATGTTTCAGCAAATTTCTAAATTGTGCAAAATTAATTAGGATAATGACTTACTCATACTTAAAATGAAAGCTCATCATAACTGTTTAGAAAGTAAGTTCCTACTTTCTACTTTTTTACTTGTTGCTCTGCAATGATAATGTTTGTTTGTTTGTTTGTTTAGAATAGAATAGAGCTGGAAGAGTCCTTGGAGATCTTCTAGTCCGGCACCCTTGTCTGACCAGGAGAACCTATACAATCTCAGACAAGTGACTGTCCAGTTTCTTCTCAAAAACCTGTAGTGATGGAATGCCCACAATTTCTGAAGGCAAGCTGTTCCACTGGTTAATTGTCCTTACTGTTAGGAAGTTTCTCCTTAATTCCAGGTTGCTTCTCTCTTTGATTAGTTTCCAACCATTATTTCTTGTCCTGCCCTCCGGTGCTTTGGAGAATAATTTGACCGCCTCTTCTTTGTGGCAGCCCATCAAATACTGAAATACTGCTATCATGTCACATCTACTTCTTTTCTTTAGACTAGCCAGATCCAAAATCTGCAGCTGTTCTTCATATGATTTAGTCTCCAGGCAGTGGTGGGCTGCTGCTGGTTCGGACCGGTTCGGGCAAATTGGTAGTTCCAATGATCAGCTGGAACTGATCACTGCCCTATCCCGTCCTATATTTCCTTCTTTCTGGCTCAGCTGATTCGCATGGCACAGTTGATTTCCATGCCTCCACTGTTCTACTTACCGAGGCTGCCTTAGAAGGTAAGCAGCTGAGCTTCAGATTGCTGTATTTTTAACGTTGCATGCAACCGTGTTAGGCCGCACACTCACAGAACCAGTTGTTAAACCAGTTGCAGCCCACCACTGTCTCTAGGCTTTTGATAATCTTAGTTGCTCTTTGAACTTTTTCCAAAGTCTCAACATCTTATTTGTAGTATAATGACCAAAATTAGTTGCAGTATTTGAGGTGTGATCTTACTAGGATTTTGTAAAGTGGCACTAATATAAGTAGAATTTCTAAATTCTAGTTATATTAGCTAAATTTCTAGTTATATCTAGCTAAATTTCTAGTTAAGGCAGTTGAGCTAAGAACTCATTATATCTAGCAGACTGGGTTTCCTATAGAGGTGATTATTTGACTGTTTGACTGTTGATTATGTGTGTGTACACGTGCACACACACACACAAACACATACCCTGTTTAGGATTTTTTTAAATTTATCATGAAAATGAGCACCAATTTAATATTTTGCTCTCTGTTCACTTTTAAAGTATATATGTATAAATATGTTCAGAAAGCCTGTATTGAGGCAAATATGCTGACAAACTATACTTTGGAAGAAACAACTTTCAAACATGTGTTTATTTGAACACATCCAAATATTTAAAAAATATTCACAACCTGATATAGCAATATATAATTGTTTTTTGGGGGAAAAGCATAATATACAAAGCAATCCATTTTTAGCTTTTAGGGCATGATTTGGGATATAATCTATAATTGCCAATATGGCTTTAAACACAGGAAAAAGGGATCCCAAAGCTTGAAAGTCAACTGCAGCAATTGATAAATGTTCTTATTTACCAATATTACAAAATTTTCAAATGTGTACAATAAATTCAAAAGGGAAAAAGGCATTTACTTGCTATAAAGAAGTAGCAAATGCAGATGTAGTTATTAAAGCATATACTGACAGCAAAAAGTGAAAGAATCATAGTCTTGAAAAACAGATGTTGAAAATTGCCATCTTAATATATTACATTGCTTCCAAAGAAGATGGAACTGAAGACTGCAATCAGAATTATTCTTTAGTTTATGGAAAATAAATAATCTTTTCAAGAGGGATAGACCAGCTCTAGTGTTGTATCATTTACGTTTTCATACTCTTCCTCCAGTTCCTATGACAGAATTTGTTTTCAACTAAGAAGACAGCTATAGGCAATTAAAGCATGACTAATCTAAATTAATGCTAAATATCCATTTTTCTCAACACGATAAGCATTGTGGTTCAGATCAAGGTTATATTAACCTAGCACTTCTAAAAGAATCCCAACTTCAAAAACTGACTAGCAATATATCAGAAATTGCTTAAAACCACCTGATGACTCATAAGTAAAGTGGGATTAGAGTCTGGAAATTCCCTTACTAACATATTGCATTTATACAATAGTTCTCAATTTAGTATGGTCAAAATGAGTCTTGTAAGTGTCTGACATATTGACTAGATGCAATGCTTGATATTATGTTTTCCAATAGGTTCAAGTCTGTTTTTCATTGCTGTCAGCAAGCTTCACAGACAAGATTCCATAGCCTGATATCTAGGATGAGCAGCATAACGAAGAAACATCCTGAAAAATTAGTGCCCAGGATTGCTATATTTTATAAATAACAAGCCATGATTTATTGTGATCAAGCTGTAAAACAAGGCTGTAATTCTTGAGATGTGATTGGTGCAGTGGTTATAATGCCATATTGCAGGCTGATTCTGTTCATTGCCAGGAGTTGGTATCTAATAACATTAGATTCAACAATTGCCTCGATCTAATCTTCTGCAACAGTTTAAACACAATTTATAACCTTCATATCAAACAACCTTTTTCCAACAATGACCACTGCATGATTGACTTTTGTCTAAATTTACATCCATACAAAGAATCTCATAATAAGATTCCTAAATACAACTTTATAAAACCAAATTACGATCTCATAGCTGCCAACCTTTCATCTCTAGATTGGCAAATCCTATTCAATGACTGCAATACTGCAGAAACTATTATAACACTTTTCTACTTGAAGTTCACAGTGTCATTAATTTATATGTACCATTAGTAACATCCAAAGCCAAAAAGAACAAATTACCCATGTCAATAAGGAAACTCCAATTAAAAAAAAATCCCTTTGGTGGAAAAATAAACTGGCTATGTAGCTAGCTTCATAAACCAATACAAAACCATATGCCACCAAATAAAAACAGAATGTATCAATTACCACTGCAAACAGAAGGAAGAGTTGTTACACAAGAAATTCAATCGTGCCTTCTATAATTTTGTAAATGCCAAACTTAAAGACTCAAAAACCATCCCACCTCTAAAAGGGCCAAATGGTGAAGATTGTAACGATGATGCTATTAAAGCTAATCTCAACACTTTTTTCAGTTCAGTTTGTCAACATCAATGGCAATGGCATTTCCTAGTCGTATCTCATCCAATTGCAATGATCTAATCCACATTGGTTTTATTGAAGATACCGTCATAAGTGCACTACACAAACGTAAGCTATCTCTATCTATTGGTCCTGATGGAATATATGCCTTCTTTCTTAAAAAGCTTTTCTTCGCTATAGCTGAACCTCTAAGCACCATCTATGAAGTATCTTTTAGAATGAGCTCCTTGCCTGACATATGGTCATTAGCAACAGTCATACCTATCTTCAGAAAAGGTGACCCTGGCCTTGTTGAGAATTATAGACCAATTTCTCTTTGCTGTATCATGTGTAAAGTCGTGGAATCCATCATAAACCAATCCATCACCCTCCACTTAGCGACAAATTACCTATTCTCTAATAAACAATTTGGTTTCAGGAAAAATTTGTCACGTAATCTGCAACTCATACACTGTAAAAACATTTGGACCTCTCAACTCAACCAGGGCAAAGCAATAGATGCAATCTGCATAGACTTCTGTAAAGCCTTTGCTTCAGTAGTGCACGACAAACTATTTCTAAAACTAAAATCTGATGGCATTTCTGGACCCCTGCATAATTGGATAGCTGCGTTCCTCTCAAACAGGCAACAAGTGGTCAAAATAGGCAGTGCCCTATCAAATCCTGCACCTGTTAACAGCGGTGTTCCCCAAGGCAGCATTCTAGGTCCAACATGCTTTCTGCTTTATATCAATGACCTTTGTGATCAAATTATAAACAGCTGTGTCCTCTTTGCCAATGATGTTAAACTATTCCACACCACAGACAATTCTATTATCCTTCAAAATAACCTAGACTATGTATCTGAATAAAATCTTGGCTTACGTAGGTAGAACCTGGCTAAAGAGAACTACA
>WNWU01000048.1:7547902-7562479 GCA_012654045.1 Ptyas mucosa
ATAAAATCTTGGCTTACGTAGGTAGAACCTGGCTAAAGAGAACTACATACACACACACACACACACACACACACACAGAGAGAGAGAGAGACTTTATTTAATTGTAGACAGGTATGATAAATTTGAATTGATTTATGGTTATAATTATATAGAATTGAGGTTGAATAGCTATAAGAGCTTTAAATATGAAGAAAAGTAGAATTGATTGTGTAAACCTAAGCAGACTAAACAATATTAGTGTATGATAATTTGGAAAAATCTCCTCTGCTTAGCTAACATGTCTACTACAGTGACATCTACAAAAGTGATGAAGAAACATGTAGCCTCTACAGTGGCGACTTCTCCAATAACAACTCCTCCAGGGTTAAGAAAGTTATCTGAAAGTTTACCAACAGCAGAGAAACCAATTACAATGCAAGGAATCCAGACGATGTTTCAGAACATTCAGGAAATAATGGAGAAAAATCAAGAATCGACATCTAAAAATTTTGATGACTTGAAAACCGAGATGAGTGAATTAAGAGGAGAGATTAACAAATTAAAGAGACATTGGTAGAGATGAGATCAACCCTGTCTAAACACGAGGGGAGGCTGATAGAGGTCGAAAAAACTACTGAAAGAGTGAAGACCCAGATAGATAAATGTGAACGGAGATGTGCTCAAGCGGTTGGGAAACTTGAAGACAAAGTAGTATTTTTAGAGATGGAGAAATCTGCCTTTTTTTTTATGCCTCCAGAATGTGGTGGAGGATAAAGAGGAACAGCTCGATGAAATTGTGGAAGAAGTGATTGCTGAAGTAGTGGGAAAAAGAAAAGAAGAAGTCTATGGTAATATAGATGAAGCTTATCGCGTCTATATTAATTATGCGAGACGTCACAATTTGCCCAGGGAAATACATGTGAGGCTAACTAAAAAGGTGCTTAGAGATGAAACTCTCCACAAGGCTAGGGATAACAATATTACATACAAAGGGCGTCAGATCACAATCTTAAAACAGATTCCTAGAAGGGTGCGGGAGCAGAGACAGAACTATCAATTTATAACCTCGCAATTGAGAAAACATAATGTGCCATATCGATGGTTGCTACCCGAAGTCCTTTTGGTGACATGGCAAGACAGGAAAATCAAAATTGAGAATATACAAGATGCACAGGATATTTGTGAAAAAAATTTTGGACATAGCGAATGTGAAAGAGACAAAGAAACAGTAAAAGAGGACCAGAGAGAACAGAAGGATGATTGGAGAAATGAGAGAGGAACACAAGTATATCATGGAAAGGGGAAATGAGATGGGAGGAAGGGGGAGGAAGGAAGAGTAGAAGAATACGGGATAGAGACTCGCTTAGCAGCAAAACCTAAAGGGATTAAAAGATAAAAATGGATCAAGGAGTGAGACTATTGTTGGTGAATATCAATGGCCTTAATGCTCTGACAAAGAGAAGATGTATCTTATCAAAAATTGTTAAAGCCAAAGTGGACATAACATGTTTGCAAGAAACTCATATTAAACTATTGCAATCCAATTTACTGAAATGCCCAAAAGCAGGGAAATTGTTTGTAATGGCTTCGGAGGAGAGAAAGAGAGGAGTAGCAATGTATGTAAAGGAACATCTCTCGCCGAAACAACTATTTTCAGATGAAGAGGGAAGAATACTAATACTAGAGGTGGAATTACTGCAGAGGAAGGTACTATTGATAGGAATTTATGCTCCTAACACCAAACAGAGATCATTCTTTCGAAGAATACGAAGAGAAATCTGAGACTTGGAATACGAGCAAGTATGCCTCTTAGGCGACTTCAATGCAGTTATCAATAGGACCCAGGATTACAAAACAGGGGAAAACTCAAAAAAGGGAAATAGAGGACAAGATAAGAGGATCTTACCAGCCATTTGTAATGAAATGAGAGATGAATTAGGATTGAAAGATATCTGGCAGGAGCACAATTCGACAGTTGAACAATTCACTTATTATTCTCCCAGGCACAAATCGTGGGCCAGGTTGGACATGATTTGGATGTCACAAGAACTTAAGTCTCAAGTGACAGAGGTTAAAATTATGCCGAATGATTGGGCGGACCATTAGCCGTATTAAAGAAAGAAGGGAAAAATAGAAAGAGATGGTTGATGAGATCAGAGATTTTGAAAGAATCTGAATTCAGACAAAGCTTAAGACAGAAGTGACCTTTTTCTTTCAAGAAAATAGGACACCAGGAATACCTCTTCAAATAGTTTGGGATGTTGCCAAAGCCTTTATAAGAGGTCTTATTATCAAACATATGGCTATTAAACACAAAAAAGAAGAATAAGAGAGGGGTGAGATATTAAGTAAATTAACAAAGGCAGAGGAACAATTGCAATATAGCCCATTGTCTATTGAAGCAAAAGAACAGATAGCACTGTTAAAACACCAACTTAATCTCTTGGATCTGGACAGGTTGAAAGATAAGATAAAGGCAGCAAGGCAAAAACACTTCGAATTAGGTAGATGGCTCACATTTAGGTTAAAAAAGGAGAAACAGAGTAGACGAATTGAACAATTAGAAGATAAGGATGGAAACCTACTAAAAGATAAAGGAGGAAAAGAAAGAATTGCAGTGGATTTTTACAAGGAATTATATAAAAGAGAGGAGATTGTAGCAGGTGCGATGAAAAATTACATAGAGAATTTGGACTTACCTGAGATACCCAATTTAACGAAAGAAATTTTGGAAGAGGAAATTACCCTAACAGAGATTGAAAAAGCAGTGAAGAAACAGGAAAATCTAAAAACGCCGGGCACAGATGAACTCCCAGCCGAGTTATATAAAACATTGTTTGAGGTAATGGGAGAACATATGAAAGATCTATTTAATGAAGTTCTGGGAAAAGCAGAAATTCCCCACTCATGGAGGGAGGCCAATATCAGTTTAATTCCTAAAAAAGATTTTATTTTTTATTTTATATCGAATTTATATACCGCCCTTCTCCCGAGGGACTCAGGGCGGTGTACAGCCAAATAAAACATCAACTACAAACGTTGAAATACAATTAAAAGGATATATATCTGTTTGGCCCCAATTAAAAGAATGACAAACCGATAAAAAAAATTTAAAAAATTGTTAAGCCAGCCCAGCTTGCTGGAAAAAGAAGGTTTTAAGGGCACGGCAGAAGGCACCAAGGTCTTGGATTCTCCTTATCTCTGGGGGCAGCTGATTCCAGAGGGTAGGTGCCCCCACAGAGAAGGCCCTCCCCCTGGGGGTCACCAGCCTATATTGTTTGGTTGATGGCACCCCGCGGAGGCCCTCTCTGTGGGACTGCACAGGTCGATGGAAGACCGTCGGTAGCAGCAGGCGGTCTTGAAGATAACTAGGTCCTATGCCATGGAGTGCTTTAAAGGTGATAACCAACACCTTGAAGTGCACCCGGAAGACCACTGGAAGCCAATGCAGCTCACGCAGGAGAGGTGTTGTGTGGGAGCGCCATGCAGCTCCTGTAACTACCCGCGCGGGCACATTCTGGACCTGTTGGAGCCTCCAGGTGCCCTTCAAGGGGAGCCCCATGTAGAGAGCATTACAGTAGTCCAGGTAAGAGGTGACGAGGGCGTGAGTCACTGTGCACAGGGAATCCCGATCAAGAAAGGGCCACAACTGTCAAATCAGGCAAACCTGACAAAAGGTCCCCCCGGCTACAGCTGTCAGATGTTCCTCCAAGGACAGCTGCGTATCCAGGAGGACTCCCAGATTGCGAGCCCTCTCTGCGGGGGCCAGAGACTCGCCCCCAATAGTCAGTGATGGAGTCAACTGACTATATTGGGATGCCGGGAACTACAGCCACTCAGTCTTGGAAGGGTTGAGCTTGAGCCTGTTTCTCCCCATCCAGATCTGCACAGCCTCCAGGAACTGGGACATCACTTCAAGGGCATCGTTGGGATGGCCTGGGGTGGAGATGTACAGCTGGGTGTCATCACTGTACTGGTGGTACTTCACCCCAAAGCCACGGATGATCTCACCCAGCGGCTTCACATAAATGTTGAACAGAAGGGGTGTGAGGACCGACCCCTGAGGCACTCCACATATGAGAGGCCTCGAGGTCGACCTCTGCCCCCCTGCCAACACAAACTGCGACCAGTCAGAGAGAAAGGAGGAGAACCACCATAACATGGTGTCCCCCATCCCCAGCTCTTCCAACCGGTGCAGCATGATACCATGGTCGATGGTATCAAAAGCCGCTGAAAGGTCTAACGGGAACAGAACAGAGGAACAACCCCTGTCACGAGCCCTTCATCTACCAACGCGACCAATGCTGTTTCCGTGCTGTGCCCAGACCTGAAACCCGACTGGAACGGATCTAGATAAGACGTTTCTCTAGGAATTGTGGAAACTGTTGCACGACCACACTCTCAACAACCTTCGCCACGAACCAAAGGTTGGAGACAGGACAATAGTTGGCTAATACTGCCGGGTCCAGGGAAGGCTTCTTGAGGAGAGGCCTCACCACCGCCTCTTTCAAGCAGAGGGGAAGTGACCCTCACTCAACGAAGTGTTAATAATTCCCTGGAGCCAGCCTTGTGTAACCTCCCAGGAAGCCAGTACTAACCAGGAGGGACATGGGTCCAGTAAACATGTGGTCGCACTAAGTCTCCCCAAAATCCTGTCCATGTCATCAGGGGTCACAGAGTCAAACTCTTCCCAGATAATGTTCTCAACACTATTCCTCGTCACCCTGCCCGAATCTACCCAGTCAGAGTCCAAATCCCCCCGGATCTGAGCAATTTTGATATACAGGTATTGTCCAAAATCCTCGGCCCTGCCTTCTAGGGGATCCTCCCGTGCTCCCGGGTAGAACAGGGAGCGGGTCACCCTAAACAGGGCGGCCGGACGATTGTCTGATGATGCAATAAGAGCGGAAAAGTAGTTAAACTTTGCCGCTTTTATCACCACTAGGTAGGTCTTAATATGTGACCTTACCAGTTTTCGGTCAGATTCAGTGAAACTGGCCCTCCAACCGCTCTCCAGGCATCTTTTCCAGCACTTCATCTCCCTCAGTTCCTCGGTGAACCAAGGAGCCATGAGGGATCGGCACCGGGTCAGAGGCCGCAAAGGCACGACTCGGTCCAAGGCCCCACCAGCCCCCCTATCCCAGGTAGCCACCAGGTCCTTGGCCAAGTCGTATGCCAGATCCTCAGGAACCTATCAGGAACCATCAGGTGCCTGGGGCGGACCCATCTTGTTGGCTCCGCCTCCCTGCGGCAGGGTGTAGTAGTTCGCAGGTCCAGGCAAAGGAGCAAGTGATCAGACCATGACAAGGGTGCCATGTCTATATCCCCTATAGTAAGACCACTCAACCACTGGCCAGAGACAAAAATCATGTCCAGCGTGTGTCCCCCCCTGTGAGTGGGGCCATGAACTAACTGGGTCAGGTCCATGGCCATCATGGAAGCCATGAACTCCCGGGCCATCTCAGACATTTCACCAACGGACGGCAAGTTGAAATCACCCATGACCATAAGCCTGGGTGTATCAACTGCCACCGTGGCTATCACATCGAGTAGCTCGGGCAGAGCCGTTGCCACGCAGCAGGGAGTCAGGTACATAAGCAACAAGCCCATCTGAACCCCATGACCCCATCTCACAAAGAGGGACCCACATCCGGCAATCTGTGGCACAGTGGTCTCCCTCTGACCAAGATCTTCTTTAATAACAACCGCCACCCCCCCACCCCTCCCCTGGGCCCTCGGCTGATGGAATGCTCTGAAGCCTGGTGGGCACATCTCAACCAGAGGGACCCCTCCCTCTGGTCCCAACCCTCTGGATCCCCCTCCAGCAGACATAAAAAACTATAGACCAATATCTCTTCTGAATTCAGATTACAAAATTTTTACATCTTTAATCTTAGCAAATAGATTAAAAGGCTTCCTAAATGAATTTATACATACTGATCAAAATGGGTTTCTACCGTCATGACAATTATGAGATAATTTGAGAGTCATGCTAAATGTACTTGAATACTACGAAGATCACCCAGGTAAACAGGTTGCATTAGTTTTTATAGACGCCCAGAAAGCATTTGATAGGGTCAATTGGGAGTTTATATTATTACAGTTAGAATACATGGGCTTTGGACAAAGATTTATAAATGCAATTAAAGCCATCTATTCCAAAAAAATGGCCAGATTACTGATAAATGGGGACCTGACAGAAGAATTTTCTATTGGCAAAGGCACAAGACAGGGTTGCCCTCTGTCCCCCTTACTTTTTATTTTATCGTTAGAAACATTACTGCGTAAAATAAGAAACGATGAAAAAATAAAAGGCCTTAAAATTGGACATCAGGTATATAAAACTCAGGCCTTTGCAGATGATATGGTTTTTATTTTGGAAGATCCCATAAAATCTTATTTATCCTTATTAGAGACAATTGAAGAATTTGGGGCGGTAGCAGGTCTATTAATCAACAAAAAGAAAACAAATATATTAACTAACAACATTTTAGAGGAAGACAAGAAGGATTTACAGGAAGCGACTGGATTAAAAGTAGTCAATAAAACTAAATATTTGGGAATCTGGTTAACAGGCAGATGCTCAAGCATACAAGAGGACAATTATAATAAACTACTAACCCAAACAAGAAAAGACATTGAAAAGTGGGGTAAAATTCAACTCTCACTCTTGGGACGGGTAACAACAATAAAATCCTACGTTTTACCAAAGTTTAATTTTTTGTTTCAAACTGTCCCAGCAAATTTATCAAAATATTTTTTCATGGATCTAAATCAAACAATAACTAAATTTATTTGGCAGGGGAAAAAAACCCGGATTAAAAAAAAGATGATGCAGGAGATAAAAGAAAAGGGAGGCCTGGGTTTACCATGTTGGGAGAAGTACTACTCAGCTGCTCCGTTAGTCTGGGTAAAAGAATGGATTACTTTAGGCAATAGTCCTCTTCTCAAGATAAAAGCCCATGACTTACAACAGGGCTGGCATATGGCACTCTGGCGGGATAACACCCCACAAAGCAACCGGCACTATACCCGGCACTATATAAGTTTACCCGGCACTATATAAGAAACATCTTACCCGGCACTATATAAGAAACATCTTAATTCAAAATTGGGAAAAGATCAGTAAAAAATACTATATTAAAACACAGTGATGGATATCACCTTTAGAAGCATTGACATACCCAAAACTATATAACCCTGTGAAAAAATTAATGTATAAAGATTTGTTGAACGCATGAGGAGAGCTAAAACCCAAACAGGAGTTGAACTCCCAAGGACTACAATTGGATTGGTGGACCTATCTACAGATCCAATCAAAATATAAAAAAGACAGAGATAGGAAAGGTATAAATGTCAACCTGCAGGAATTAGACAAAATTTTGATGGGCGAGGAAAAAAGGCATGATTTCGAAAAGCTATAAACTGTTGATGAGATTAGAGATTGGTGACGAGATAATAAAAGATACAATGATTGCCTGGGGGAAAAATTTTGGTTACTCAATCCATTTAGAAAAATGGCAAGAGATTTGGTGGGGGAATATAAAGCTAGTAGTTTCTATGGCATACAAAGAAAATATTTACAAGATGCTATATAGGTGGCATCTCTCCCCCGATAGATTAGCCAAAATGTTTACTGGACAGTCTGCTGAATGCTGGAAGTGTGGGTTCGAGCGTGGCACTTACTATCACCAATGGTGGACGTGCCCAGAAACATTAAAATTTATGGGAAAATAAAAAAGTGATTTAACGAGATTTTAAACCAAGAGATTGAATGGCGACCAGAGAAATACTTGCTCGGCTCCAAACCGGAAAATATTAAAAAAGATTCATGGTACCTTGCATTACACATCATCACAGCAGTGAGATTAACATACGCTCAACTCTGGAAAAATAAAAATACCCCATCAGAGGAGGCAATTATAAAGAAGAGTTTAGATTGTGCGGAAGCAGATAAATTGACTAAAAAACTAAAAGATAGAGACCAAACACAAACCTGTTTATCTTGGGAAAAAACTATATATTTGGCTATCAAAGAGAAAGCTATAACCCAAACCAGATGAGGAGTTGTACTTATTGAGAAATTTATACTATACAAATAAAGTGAGGTTGGATAGACCTAATTGATTTACAAATGTAAATTAGGTTGTTCTGTCTCCCCTGGAATGTAATATAGATGTATTGTACCGAATATTAGATTATTAAGGTACTACCTATAGGTATGTATGTAATTTGTTTTGTTATTCTGTTTATCATTTATCTGGTGTGTTATCTTCTTTTTTAATGATAAATGTAAATAAATATTTTTTTTTAAAGAAAGATTGGAGGCTGACACACAGGGTTCTGGAACTAATAATTTCCGACAGAGGGGTTCAGTTCACCTCCCATTTCTGGAGGGAGTTCCTGAGGTTGCTAGGCTCCGCCCAAGGGCTAAGCTCCACACAACCATCCTCAGACAAATGGGGCTTATGAAAGGGCTAACTCGGTATTAGAACAATACCTCAGGTGTTACATAAATTACCAGCAAGATAATTGGGCAGACTTACTGCAGTTTGCAGAGGTGGCCTATAATAACTCCATACACAGTAGTACTGGGTTTAAGATGGTGTCGGGTCAGGACTTTGTGCCTATCCCAGAATTACCGCAGGAAAAACTTCAAATACCACCCTTGGAAGACTGGATCGAACAACTTCAGGTTACCTGGCCCGTTACTCGTAAGGTGTTGGATGAGGCTCACACAGTCCATAAGAAACAGGCTGATAAGAAAAAGGCTGTGCCAAAGGAGTACCAAGTGGGGGATAGGGTTTTCCTTTCTACTAAGTACTTACAAACTATTCAAAAGTCAAAAAAACTTAGACCTAAATATGTAGGTTCTTTTCCCATTGTATGAATTGTGAACCTGGTCATGGTACAGTTAGAGCTACCAAAAACTCTCCGGAGAATCCATCCGGTGTTCCATGTTTGTTGAAACCTGTACATACCTCCTTGATTCGTCTGGACCAACACTCCCCCCCCTCCAGTTCCTCTCCTCATAGAAGGAGAGCAACATTTTGAGGTCAAAGAAATCCTTTATTTCTTGATTAGAAAACATAGTGGTAGAGTACAGTACTTGGTGTCTTGGAAACATTTCCCTTCCTCTCAGTCTGAATGGGTGAATGAGTGAGATGTCAGAACTCCAAACCTTTTACAGTTATTTCACAGTAAATACCCCGATAAGCCTTAATTGTTGGGTTTTATATGTATGCTTATGTTTTGTTTTTCACCTAGTTGGGGGTTATCTACTCTGTCTATCTTCTTTTGTTTTCTCTTCTAGGACTAAAATCCCTTCTGCAGGAGGGCCGAATGTCAGCCTCTATGATGCCTGCTTGCTTTCGACTGCCATAATAATGGGAGAGGGGAGGCAATTTAGGGATTTGGGAGGGAGGGAAGTGAGCTGGTGGAGATGTCTCTTGAAAGGGAGGAAAACACTCACTGCCTTCGTAACAGCTGCAGGGACTGCTGATAGCACCCATTCCGGCACCCATTCCGGCATTCCGGAAAGTCAACCATTCCGGCATACCAGATAGATGGAACCATCTGAAGAAGCACCTCACATGACACCTTGGGGAGATGTGGATTGGACATTCAACTTGGGTCCTTGGGTGGAGGGATTTGGGGATGCTTTCTATATGTAATTTTCGCACCTATTGCTTCAGACTTTCCTTTCCTTTCATTGCATTCAGTTCATACTCAGTAAAAGTACCTTTCTCTACAAACATGGGGTTTTTCTTTCTTGAGTTTTGAACGGAAGCACACCTGACATTCCCTATACCATCAGGTTGAAATTTTAGGTGTCAATAGCCTTGAACTATGCCATCTACATTCCGACCTAAACTTAGTTCATAAGATTATTTACCGAAACGTCCTACTTGTAAATGAATACTTTATTTTCAGCTGCAATAACACAAGGCTATCAATAGATTCAAACTCAATGTAATTCGCTCTAATGTTGATTGTAGGAAATATGACTTCTGCAATAGAGTAGTAAATGTCTGGAACACACTACCTGATCTGTTGTTAGTCTCTCTAATCCCCATACCTTTTACCTTAAACTGTCTACTGTGGACCTTTTATGTTTTTTAAGAGGTCCCTAAGGGAGTTTGCATAAGCGCACCAGCGTGCCTACTGTTCCTGTACTACTGTACTCATTTTATGTGTTTATTGCTATGTTTTGCTTATTTATTTCCTTTTATTTGTGCCAAATTTTTTCATGTGTCCATGTCTATGTCTATGCTGTTACTTGTTTCTTTGTACTTGTTGATAAATAAATAAATAAATAAATAAATAAATAAATAAATTTCAATCCTGACCAGCTCAAGGTTGACTCAACCTTCCATCCTTCCAAGGTTGGTAAAACGAAGACTCAGATTATTTAGGGCAATATGCTAGCTCTACAAACCACTTAAGAGTGGGCTATAAAGCACTATGAAGTGGTATATAAGTGTTATTGCTAAGTGCTATTTTACTAATTGTATCATTTGAAGTGATCACAGTGTCAGGGTTCCAAGTAACACCCCCAATATGACTCAGAGGCCAGCAGTTTTATTAGAGATGTCATATTGGCACATCTGGGTGTTCTGCCCCAGCTACGGACCCCAAAGAATGCAGCACACACAAAGTCAGTACAAACCTTTACTAATTAAAGACTACTAATGAGCTTTCTTAGTAGTTGTTCAAACACAAATACAATAAATCAGTCTTTTCTGAACAAGGGCTGTTAATTTAACTTCATTAAGAACTGACAAGAATTCAAAGAATAATAACTCAGTTCTGAGGCACAATTTTTCAGATAACCATAATCTTACTGTGGTTGGCAGAATGCCCAGAAGCAATTTGCAGGAAAACTGATAAGAGAGAAACAAGAGCCAAATCAAACGTTTTCTGTAATCAAGACGCGAAGGAATTTGGACAAAGTTGTTTCTTGCAAATTGCACCAGTCGTCATCCTTCCTTAAATAGGCTAGGGGAGTGGCCAATTAGCCCCAAGCCTTACTCTTGAGGAGACCTCCTCCTGAGGAGCCTCTCCTGCCTTTTTGCAGCTCTGCTCGCTCGTGCATCAAGAAGAGGCTCCTCCTCTTCTTCCTCTTCACTTATGGGAGCTTTTGGAGATTTTGAAGGCCCTGGCTGAATCCCTGCCTCTGGCACCACATCTTCTCCAGCCTCCTCATTGGCCAACTCCAGAGCCAACTGCACAGGCTGCTGGCGCAGCACCACACCAGCCTCCTCACTGTCAGAATCAGCTACTAACTGCACAGGCCACTGATGGGCCACAACATTGGGAAAACCCGAATCTGAAAGCACCCTGGGTTTTCCCCACCCAAAGGAAAGTCAAAGTCCCTTCCCCTGCACCCACAAGTCCATCACATGGCCCAATCAATCCACCATCCCAACTGGAGATGTATCCCAGTCACGCCTCTCCAGGTGCAGGCTGAATGTCCTTGACTCCCAGAGAAAAGAACGTTATTTTGGCTATCTATCTCTACCCACTCCATGCAACCTCCCTCCCAGTTTCTCACAGTAGGCCTATGCACTAAATGTGGCAGCCCTGAAGATCCAAAGAGAAAGATGGCCTCCAGGGCTGACACTCAGACTATGACTCCTTAGTCCTGTTGCTCTTTCTTTTACGTTCCCAGTTTTTCTCCTTCTAATCTTACAGCCAACTTTCTCCGAAGCTGTAGAATAAATTCTCCTCACATCGCTATAACTACACTTCATCAGTGTCAAGCGGCATGCATATGACTACCTTTGCACGTTTTGTGCTTCATCATCTGAAGTACATTTCCTCTCTTCTCCAGCCCCATCTAGCCTCTATCACATAGTGACTGAAATTTGAATGGTAAACAGTGTGGATCTTTTATTAGCTTGGGAAACATTCCATACACAGCATAGAAAACTATTTGGTTTTAAACTGAAGGGAAAATGGGATATGTTCCATCTATTTTTAAGTATGTACTGAATATTTTTAAAGAATATTTCAGGCTTCATGACAGAGAGGGGACTAAAAGCTGTCTGGTGTGAGCAAAACAGAGGGTGGACAAACATTTTGTAAGCTTCTCCATATGTCCCTGCCAAATCACATCACTCCTGACATGCAACATTACTGCTGTCCCATTGCCAAGACTTCCTTGAGCAACCATAATATTCAGTGGTTTTGTAACATATACAATTATCTTTGGAGCCAGCCTTTCAGTGCTACTGGTCACACAGCAGCTGCCAAGAAACTGGGCTGGCTGCAACAGACTCACATTAACAATAACCGTCATTTGGGAATCAGTCCTTATTTGGTTACTTCAGAATTCACAAGCAGATTTGTAAACAAATGTGAGAGCATTGAATCATGGAACACATCTTTCATTTCCAGCTTTTTTGAAGAGCCAATATTCCTCACAATAGGCTGTTGGCTAGGGAAAGTATTGCTTCCCCAGATTCCAACATCCTATCTCACAAAGGATTAGTTTAGAGCACACAGCCAATAAGATGTGAAAGGCAGGAAGACTTCAAATTAATTTCCAACCATTTCTGAAAGAGAAATGAAAGGAGGGAGTGAGACAGAAAAAAAATCTCAGGTCTTGATATATATGTGCAAATGAAAAAGATTTAATAGGGAAAATCTTTGCAGTTGACTTCTGAACATTTTTAGCATTTAATCACTCCCTTATTGATGTTGAAGCTGGCAGTTAGTTTTCACTTGCCTTGTGAAAATAATTCTTCAAAGACACTTGTTGTTGGCTGCAGGAAGATTCACAATCTGACCTTGCTTTTGCTGAAGTCTGTGGCAGAGATCTTTGTGACTTCACAGAATGTGTATAAGGGAAATACCCAAATTCTTACACTGAGCCAAAGCAGATAAAATTGTTGGAAATCTGAGCAGAGCAAAGGCAAAAAGCATTCATCAATGAGATTATCTGCAGCTAAGAATTTGTAAATAGCAATGAATTATGAGGTTCTTTCTGCAAAGCACATCATCAATTAAGAATATAGACTCTGCCCCAAGGATGAGCAACCCATGGCCTACAAATTGGTCTGTAGGAAGTTAGCACCCACCCCTCTCCTAGAAGAAAGAAATATTCTAGGAAATATTAAAAAGGCAGAATATTATACCTCCCTGGATGAGAAAAGGAGAAACATGCTCTTGGAAAGTAACCCCCACCTTTGTTAATGTCAGAGTATGAATATTCATAAACTGGAATAGATCAGCCAATGAATACGCAGAATAACTAAGTCAGCCAATGACGGCTGTTTGGGAGCTGAGACAGACTGGAGCCAGGGTGTGTCTTAGTCTGCAGCTTCTAAATCTGTGCATTGAAACTGCAACTAAGCAGTGTGCGTGTGCTTGTCTGCTCTGCTGAAATGAAACTAACTGTTCTCTCCTGCCTTGTGTTTTGCTTGTAACTGCTATGTTGAAGAAGAATCTATATCGGTATTGTACATTTATCTTCATGTATTATTATGTATATAAAGAAGTTAATAAATCCAGCTGAATCAGTTATCTGTGTGTGCTTCTGGATTTGATTTTTGCAAGAAACTCTAATAGTTAATAGTCCCAGAAAGACTGGTGCCAACCTATCTACAAGACAAAAGACTGGGCCATCTTATCTACAAAAGGCCTTCAGCTCCAGGATGATAAGATTAGCCCTCACTCAAGATCCAAACCAGGACAAAGCCATTAAACCATAATAGGAATTGTCCAAAGCCCCTTCATTACATCACCCAGCAAGATTCAACCAAGCCTGGGACTCAAGACAACCTACAAAGCTACCCCTGCCTGGCCCCATGGGAGTCTGACAACCAATCAGAATACATTTCTTACACAGGAACAGGAAGCCCCAAGCAGGGCCCAAAAGAGGGTATAAATCTCTCTCTCTCACCCATGTGCTCCATTGCCCAGGACCTCAAACCATGTGACCCTGTTCACCATTAAAACCATCCTTTCAAGCAGTCTCCATGTTTCCAGTGTCTTTCTCCCCACTTGGAACTGAACCCCAATGGACATTTCTTCCAGCAGGTGCCTTTTAGGATTTCTGGCAGTAGGAGTTACCTCATTTGCCACTGAAAATTGATAGTGTTTTCAGAAGCAAACAATGGCTGTGAATTTCCAAGCATATGCAAGCATGGGACCAAATGACAAATCATGCTACCATGGCAGAATTACAAACTAATGTCATTTGCACAATTATGTCATGAAGTGTGTCATCCTTTTAATGGCATGAAGTTTATGTGGCAAGTCTTTGTAATGTGTATGGTTAAAAGATTAGAATATTAGGATTAAAATCTGAAAACCCTTTACTGATTTATTTTACTGTAGAATTCATATCATCAAATCATAATTATTATTTTAAGATCTTTTCACAATGGATCAGCAATTTAGTAATACAAGAAATTTATTCTGTGGACAAACTTGTCATATTTCAATCAATGTTCAAATTCTATTTTATATAGAGAAAAAGATATAATAATCCCACTGATTATGTTCTAGAATATTAGGTACAGAATAGTCTTCCTTCCTTCCTTCCTTCCTTCCTTCCTTCCTTCCTTCCTTCCTTCCTTCCTTCCTTCCTTC
>WNWU01000048.1:7577650-7655685 GCA_012654045.1 Ptyas mucosa
TTCAGATCGCTGCCTCCCTCCATCCCTCACTCACACACACACACAAAAACAGAGGTTGGAGAGCTGTCTTGCTCTCTCTTTCTCCAAGCGCCCATGCACAGTGAGTTTGAGGAAAAGGCAGAGATGGTTGGGCGCGTTTGGCTGCAGGAGGAGGCCCAGGTGGAAGGCGGCTTTTTCAGCAGCAGCCCCCTCCCCTCTTTGGATCGCCCTGCAAGGGGGAGGCTCTGCCTTTGCAGAAACGGGGTGGGTGGTTTGTACAGAGGATTGCCAGGTGAGGGGGGGATGCACGGCCCTCTGGGATGAAGAGCAGGGCAAGAGAAGGCTCTGAGGTTCGCCTGGGCAGTCAAGCCAGAGGGAAACTCAAAGCGTTGGGGGCTTTAGAAAGGCAGAATGTGCTTTTGAGCAGCTCCTGGCTTCTGTGACAGAAAGTGCTGCTCTTCTGTGTCAGAATGTGGAGCTCCTGGCTCTAACTGAGTGACGTCAAACTGGCCAGGCCCACCCAGTCACATGACCACCAAGTCTCGCCCACAGAACCGGTAGCAAAAGAATTTAGATTTCACCCCTGGATCCAACACATGATAAGAATATAGGAAAGACTAAAACATGATATTTAAGTAGACTAACAGAAATGTTATAAAATTGTTTTTATTCTTATTACATCATATATGTAATACATAAACACACATACTCTTACACACACTGCACACAAACACATTTTACCTTCTAAGTGTTGGAAAAAGGAAATGAAAAGAATTTTCAACACTGACATTAGCTAACCAATGAAATGTTTTTTAAATAATTCCAGCAGAACTTTAATGTTACATTGAGGTAATGTTTAAAATGGGTTAAGGGCATGCGTGCATTTCAGCGTGCCTGTACAAATATTTTAATATATGTGTTCCATAAGAATGTTCACCTTTAACAATAGCTGCTTAATTTGTTTCCTAATAGTACTTTGATGATATCAAACCAAACCATTACTTTCCTTTGAAAGAGTCATTAATGTTCAGCTAAATCTGGGAATATTGATCTTGGCTTGTTAGAATCTTAAAGAAAAATAGATATTCATCATTTGATATAACAAGTTCTGTGCAAAAAGTAAAGAGCCATTCAGTATTTAATGAGTAGGTTCATTATTCAGTATGCATTAAAAGCAATTAATGGAAGATGAAGAATTCATAACTTGCTCACAAAATTATTATTCCAGTGTAGCCTATTGTTTAAGACATTTGACTAAAATTAGGGAAATTCAGGTTCAGGTTCAATGAGGATAGAACCCAAGCAAACTAAAGTAGAACCCATAGGCATTCACAAGATGAGGTTGGGGTGATAGGTGTGTGATGAAATGTAATGCAATATCACAATGAATATGACTCCTCTTTTGTTGTATTTTGGTGTGATGTTACAATGTATGTTCATCATTTTTGCATCCTTGTGATTCATAACAGATATCTGTGATAGAAACTCCTAAAATAAATTGAACTGTAAAAATGACTGCTTGCAGAAAAGGTGATTCTGAATATAATATTTGTACAGTTGAATCATACAAACTCTGGCATATTTAGTGGCTTAGAATTTAAAAACATTTTGTTTTTATTCTTTTTCATCTGTTCAAACAGCTGTGATTGCGGTGAGTTAAAGATTATGGGGTGAGTTGGCATTTGCAAAGAACAAAAACTAGCTGTCGTGCTAGGATGTGGTTCTGTTAAAAGGTAGTTGTCATCTTCCCACTGGCATGAGAAATGAGGGCTCAAAGTCACCCTGAAGGCAGACTTTTGTGATGCACAACTCAGCTCTAAAATCATGGCTGCTAAGTCTCCAGAATGTGCATGAAGCAATTACAGCTTTCAGCAAATCAATCATCTGGATCTAACCAACGTCTGGGACAGGATAAAGTTTTACCAGTCTCTGAGTACTGTTTGATCTGTTGTGTCTGATAAAGTCTTCATGAAACTAATGTCAAAGAGTAAAGCAGAAGTCACACAAGACCACAGAATCCAATTGATCTACTGGAACTAGAAGATCGAAATACATTTTTCATTTTTAAGAGTAAATAGATACTCCTTTGACAACTTAAAAAGGACTCCTCATTTTTTTAAGACCTAAAAGTCTAGTGCTATTGAGCCTATCAAAGCTTAGGTTAGTAAACTATTTCCAACCATAGAATTATAATAGCTATTAATCAGCAATAGATAACCTCTGATTTTCCAGGTGTTAAACTAAAATACACCAGCTTTACTCTGTGTTGCCTGGGGCTGTTCAGAATATACATCAGTAGTATGCAGAGGAATACTTTTGATCAATGGCATTTAGTCTGCCCCTGAGAAGATTGAATTGCACATCAGTTGTGCATGCAAGCTCTCCTTAGGTGTTTAATATTTAAAATAATAATGCATTGAAAGCTATGGTATAAATAGATTGTAAGGGTCTTAGCATAGTTCCTCATCTTATATCTTTTCCTAGAAATAGTTTATATGGTCACTAATAGTTTGCACCAATTTATGGCATGTAATCAATCACCCCTTCTCTTTCGTTTTTCAGGGCACTTTGCTTTTGGCAAAGACACAGTACAGCTCTTTCAAGCCAGGCTTTCTGCTTGTATCAAACAGCCATTCCTCCCTACTTCTATTAATTACTCTTGCCAAATTTGGGAGCAGATCAGGCTGGTAAGGCTTGGGGACTATAGAAGTGAGAGCAAGCCAATTTTTTCTCTGCCAGGTCTTTGATCACACTGTTTCTCTGTGAGATTGAATAGCTTATGAGTAATTCTTCTCCATCAAGTTTTTTTTAACCATCTCATCCACTGCTGGCCCTCACAGTGATTCTGCAGTAGCAGAACTTCTCACTTCAGTTCGCAACTACCTGCCCTCTGTCAACTGTATTTAGAGCTTTTTTTTTTAAAAAAAGTGTAGTGCTCTTCACGAATAGTACCACACCCATATTTAAAAATAGCCCGAAGTGATTTGACAGGCATTGCAAAACTGGGTGTGAAATTTTTCTCTCATTTCACTTCACTTCACTGCACCAAACCGGATGTATCTGTTATATGTATCTTAGAGTGACACGTTTGGATGGGTGGGAACTGCCAGCTTTCATCTTCCTGCAGTTCTGCTACAAGGCCAGAGGTGGATTGGGGCTTCCCAAGTATAAAGTTTTCTGGTAGCCCTAGACCATCATGCGACCAGTTACAAGGACTGAAATATACAGTAGATTGGAGCTGACCAGCAAATCTGCTGGCAAAAGTTGACTATTGTGAAATAAGTCCTTTCCACTTCACCTGGCTAATATTTCCTCCTTCTCCCCAAGGGCTTTTGTGACTATTTCTAACATAAGTTTACTTCCAGAATAGCAATATTTAAGAAAGGCACTATTCCAGAAGAGCTCTAAATCTGAGTCCAACAGAAGTTCTATAATCAGCTGATTTCAGTTTTTTCATTAACTCACTTATGCAAAATTTCATTAACCCACTTATGCAAAATTCTTGCAGAGAACCATAGCCACAATTTGACAAATAGTGAAATTTGGTGCTCTAGGCATTTGTGAAAACTCGCTCTTGTTTTAAGTCCACAGTACAGAGACTTGTCAGTGGATGATTTCCCCACCAGATGATGTTTAATGAGAGGCAAAACAAAGCCAGGAAAATTGTTTTCCTTTAAATTTCCATCCAGAACTGTAAGAACAGCACAATCCTCAGCAGTTAGGGCAGAGCAATTGATGGTGGTATACATTTGGATCAACACAGAGATGGAAGAAATACACATTAACTTAGCCATGAGGAAAATACTTTTTTAAAAAAAAATCTCTTCTTTTCTCATTCCCTTTATCTTCTTCATAATTTCTTTTTAATTAAAAGCATGGCTTTTATTTTATTTCATTTTACTTTATCTTTACTGAGTTTGTGTACACTCTTCTAGAAGTCATCTGGCTAAACAACAGAAATAAAAGGGCTTTTCTATTAATAATTCTGGGATATTTTGTCAGCAGCCTGTGCAATTTCTTAGTAAGTGGGCAGGTGGCAGTGTTCATCTCTATTTCAAGGCCATTGAGCCAGTGTTGTCCAAATATTTTTCCATGGTCATGTGGCCAGCATGATGTCATGGAGCACTGTTAGCTTCCCACTGAAATGGTACCTATTTATCTACTTACATTTGCATGGCAGGAGCTGAGGTGAGGATGGGAGCTCACCCTTGTCATGTGACGCTCAGATTTCGAACCTAGGCTTCTGGCTTTTCAGCCAACAAGCCAAGTGTCTTAACTATTGAGCCACTGTGCGTCCCCCCAGCAATAGTAATAGGACTTAGATTTATATACTGTCACAGAGTACTTTACTGCACTGTCTGGGCAGTTTACAATGTCAGCATATTGCCCCCAACAATCTGGGTCCTCATTTTATGAACCTCAGCAGGATGGAAAGCTGAGACAACCTTGAGTCCCATCAGGATCAAACTCCAGGTTGTGGGCAGTTTGCTTGCAGTACTGCATTCTAAGCACTGCACCATCAGTGCTCTGTATTATACTACAGTAGTTGATTTTCAGTGTCACAAATCTTTTCAATTATTGATATCACATTTATAGTAAATGTTTACATCATAAGTGGCAACATATATTCTCTGTCACACACGCACCTGACTTATTTTGTTGTGCCAATGTTAGAATTACCACACACTATTTCCCAGTATACCCAGGGCCTGTTTTGTTCCAGCAGTCCAGGGAAACTAAAATAATGCAAACTATGTCTGCTTTATTTTAATCTTCATCATTATCCTTTCCTTCAGTTCTTCCTCCTTCTAAGACCTTTTGGATAATGAGAGGTGGACACTGATGAACAGATGCAATTTAAATTCACTTAGCTCAGAATGCTATTAACTGATAACATAAAGATAAACAGTGTCAGGGTTATTATATTGTTAAAGTAGGATAGGCTCATACAGTCTCTAAAAAACAGAACTTGGGTTGCCATAGTAATGCTTCAAAACTGCCCAAAATGCATTCTTAGGATGACACCCAGTGGCCAACCCAAGCAATAAATATAGCTATTTTTCCATTGTTGTATCAAATTACCCAAGAGAGAGAGGGAGGGAGGGAGACATATGACTTTGAAGAACAGGAAGCAATGTATAGAATTGAGTACAGGTAGTTCTCGATTTACAACCATTCATTTAGTGACCATTCAAAATTACAACAGCACTGAAAAATGTGACTTATGATCTTTTTAGCATTGCTGCAGTCAGACAGACAGACAGAATCTTATCTTAGCACAAAATAAATAAATAGGTAATTAATTTTTCAGAAAAAAATATTCACCCCTGATATGCAGCTGCAAATTTCTGAAAATTAATTTCTTGAAAAAGTTTAAAGGCTCATTTGCTGGTCTGTGACTGTAATAAAGATTGATTGATGATTAAAGGCTCTTGGTAGTTGTGAATGGATTAAAATTATCATTTTGTTAAAAAAAAGATATTGAAGTTGAATTTCCTTCTTGTTCCAGTATATTGAACCGAAAACAAAAACAGCCATATTATATGACATAAATTTTATTAAGGAAGGAAACCCTTGATGTGTGAACAGTACTAGAAAAATAAAATATTATTTACTTTTTGTATGTCTTGCAATAAATAGGTAATTACTCCTTGTCATTTCAAGGTTTTGTTTTTTTCAAAATAAAATGTAGTTTCCGATAGTGAACAATATTTTATACATACAGAATAATAAAGTTGGAATGAACCTGGGGGCAATATGTTGACATTATAAACTGCGCAGAGATTATAAACATTATAAACTGCAAAGCACTGTGGGGCAACATATACAGTGCATTCAGAAAGTATTCAGACCCTTTGGTCAATTTTCTTTTGCTGCACCCTGATTCTACAGTTGTTGAAAATTCATTCTTTTCTCATTAATCTACACTGAGTACCCCATAATGCAAAGTGAAACAGAATTTTAGAAATGTCTGTAAATTTAATAACAAGAAAAAAGTGAAATATTAAATTGGTATAAGTATTCAGACCCTTTGCAACAACACATGAATTTTAGCTCTGGTGCCTCTCATTTCTTTTGATCATTGCTGACCTGTTTCTACCCCTTGATTGGAGTCTATCTGTGGTAAATTAAATTGATTTGGAAAGGCACACACCTCTCTATAGAAGGTCTCACAGCTGACAATGCATACTGTAGTAGAGCAAAAGCCATCAGGTCAAAGGAACTGTCTGTAGAGCTCAGAGACAGGATTATTGCAAGGCAGAGATCTGGGGAAGGCTACAATAAAATTTCTGCTGCACTGAAGATTCCTAGGAGCACAGTGGCCTCCATAATTCTCAAATGGAAGAAGCTGGGCACAACCAGGATTCTTCCAAGAGCTGGTCTCCTGGTCAAACTGAGCAATCGGGGAGAAGGGCCATAGTAAGGGAGGTGAACAAGAACCAGATAGTCACTCCAACTGAGCTCCAGAGATCCTGTGTCGAGATGGACAGAGTTCCAGAAGGACATCATCACTTCAGCCTTCCATCTGGGCTCTATGACAGAGTGGCTATACGGATGCAAAACACATGAAAGCCTTTTGGAGTTTACAAAAAAGCACCTGAAGGACTCTCTGACTGTGAGGAATAATATTTTCTAGTCTGATGAAACTAATATTGAACTCCTTGGACTCAATTCTAGAAATTACATCAGGACGAAACTAGGCACCGCTCATCACCTGTCCAATATCATCCCAACAGTGAAGCATGGTGGTGGCAGCATTGAAAAACACCGTGGGGGTATTTTTCAGCAGCAGGGACTGGGAGACTGGTCAGAGTTGAGAGAAAACTTCATGGAAATGGAAATCTGTTTAACAGTGCTCAGGACCTCAGACTGGGTCGAAAGTTCACTTTCCAACATGACAAGGATTCTAAGCACACATCCAAGACAATACAGGAGTGGCTTAGGAACACCTCTGTGAATGCCCTAGAGTGGCTCAGCCAGAGTCCTGACTTGAACCCTATTAACCATATCTGGAGGAACCTGAAAATCATTGTCTACCAACTGTCACCATCCAATCTGACTGAGCTTGAGAGGATTTGCAAGGAAGAATGGCAGAAAATACCCCAATCCAGGTATGCAAAGCTTGTCGTGTCACACCCAGAGTTTGCAGGGGGCTGATCTACCACTGGCTACAACACAATGTTCATTCTTATCAGTATTTGAGATTCCTAGCCAGGCCTCCAAAAAGTACCGGCAGAAGAAGCTGCTGCCGTTGTTGCCATGTTCTTTGCACATGCGCATCCTATTTGACTTGCAAGATAATGGGATGTGCATACGCAAAGAACATGGCGGTGACAAACATGACGGCTGGGGCGAGCGACTGGGCAACCAGTTTGGAGGCGTGGCCAGCCGGCCATTTCTACCGGTTCTGCGACCTTGGCCCAATTTTTGCTAACGGTTCGCGCGGACCGGTGAGAACTGGTAGCAACCCACCACTGGTGTACATGCATGCATTAAGCAAAAACATATTAACATCCGCTTACTTCTTGTAAACTCCTATTTCTGGACCAATTTCTGTTGCAGTTTTACAATGGTGTTCTTCAAGATTCTTCCTATTTTATTACTTATTATTTGTCTTTTAATGATTGCATCCTCTTTCTTTCAAACAATAATGCTCTTGAAAAGCTAGAATTAAATATTTTTAACAATACAAAAATAATAGAAATACCACATGCACTTAGGAATAATATATAGAGGACAAAAAGTATGAGTAAAATGATATTTCCATGAGCATGCAAAGAAATCACTTCAACAGAAAAAAAATCTAAATTGGGAGAAGGGGACATACAAATGGTGTATTGAAAATAAAATGAATTAGCTCATTCATAGCCTTGAACTTCAGGTCTTTGGCTGGTAGGCAAATCCTGTCATGCTTTGCCAAATACTATATAGAACTTTAAACAAGAGAGAATATTTCCTGTACTTTACACTTACGGTTGCACTTCAATGGTCCACCCTTCCTGTCACCTTTTTGAATTGAACCCTTTTTAAAAGCTTTCTGGTAAGGATATCTTATTAATTATTATATTAACTTGCAACTGAAGGTTTCTGTCCAACTGTGCTATCCACTGCTGGAATCAGTGTGAGGAGTAAATCACATTTCCTTTCGTCCTTCAAACTCTGAGAATGTTAGGAAGGATTTCCAGACTAAGTTTTTAGATTTTGGAGAGAAAGAAAAGGGAAAGTCCTGCTAGATAGCTACAAAGTATATAAAATTATAATTTATTCAATAACTGACTAATGAAAAATACACTGGAAATAGTTTTGTGAAGATAGTACTTTCCACTAATAGTGTAGGAATAGTAGGATGTAAAATTGAAAATATCTTCAAATAACTGTACCTAGCAATTGTGAAAATGTGTCATAAATTCAGATTTAAACAGCTGTTTGTGACTAACATAGAGCATAACTTTAAAAAAATTCAGAAAGGAGGTTAAAACTATAACTATCCATTTATCTACTGGAGTTCAAAACTATTGTTAAAAGAAATACCCAATCGTATAAAACAGTGATGTTAACCTTTTCAGCACTGAGTGCCGAAACTGGAGCATGCGCGTGCCAGAACCCAGAAGAGAGCAGCTGGCCGGTGTGCATGCGCACCAGCCAGCTGCTCTCTTCCGGGTTCCATCACATGCATGCGCGCTGGCTAGCTGGTCTTCATGCAAGAACCAGCTGGCTGGCGTACATGTGCACGCCGGAACGCAGAAGAGAACAGCTGGCAATGGCACATGTGCCCACAGTAGGGCTCTGCATGCCACCTCTGGCACGCATGTCATAAGTTTGCCATCACAGATCTATATCAGTGGTGGGATTCTGCCAGTTCTAGGCGGTTCAGCCGAACCATTTGTTAAATTGCTGGCTCACCCCGTTCCTTGCCAATAAATAGTGGGGGCGGGGTGAGGGGCAGGCAAGCCAGTAATTTAACAAACGGTTCGGTGTTTTTTTACAATTTATTGGCCTCGCAGCACACCGAACCGTTTGTTAAATTGCTGGCTCGCCCGCCCCTCACCCTGCCCCACCTCCCATCCACACGGCGTCAGCCTACCCTAGCCCAGAGCTGGGCAATTGTGGCTCTTTTACAACCTGTGGACTTCAACTCCCACCTAGCCCATTCTGGGGAATTGTGGAGAATTCTGGGAGTTGAAGTCCACAAGTCTTAAAGCTGCCAAGGTGGGAGACATCTGCTGTTACACTGTAGAATCCTTTCAAGCATGAAGATGGCCAAGTATCGTCCTTGAGAGACAACAGTTGAACATCAGGAGGGCTGTTAGAGGGCAGAGCTACATTTGGAAATTTTTGCATTTTTGCAGGTGGTGCAATACGATCTGGTGTCTGCAATGGAGAGCAAAATCTGGCTTCTTCTCTCTGCTATAAGTGTATAGCACCTTGGTATATTTGCGGCACAAGGCAGCCCTCATCTCCTGTCACTTGGGACTCGGAGCGGTAAACAGCGTCTGGTTCGGGGAGCAGCCGGATTTTGCTCTCCATTGCTCTCTCAGCCCCCTGCAAGCTCTCGTCTCCTGAGGAGCGTTCCCTGAAGTGGTGCGGGAAACTTTGGTTGGGCTTCTCTCATCATGTTACATCTTTCCCCTTATCATTCTTTATGACTCCAATCAGGCTTTTTGTCTTTTCTGTGGCTCTAGCCAACAACTTGTGTGGCTCTAGCCAACATTCTAGAATTTTTATTACTATTTTCATAAAATTCCCTTTTTATTTCTATCTCAATATTTTGCAAATCTTTTCTTTTGGCTAATAATTCTAACATAATCCTATTCTCTCTACTTTCTATATATTTACCCTCTAATTCTCTAATTCTCTCCTCCAACCATTTTATATATTTCTCTTTTGTTTTTTTATGTTATAAAAGTATTTTATCTCTAAACCTCTCACTACTGTTTTCATTGCATCCCATATTACACCTGAATTACTACCTCTTCATTTATAGTCCATATTTCTTTTAATTCCCTTTCCATTTTTTCTAAAATCTCTCTATTTTTAAAAATCCTCAAATCCATTCTCCATCTACTTGCCTGTTTATAATCACAATCTATTTCCATTTCCATAGTTACCATTGCATGATTAATTATTTTGCATGATTAATTATTTTTATCTCTGCTTTCATTATTTTAGATAAAATTTCCGGTGTTACAAATATATAATATGTTCTTGTAAAAAAGTTTATGTCTACCAGAAAAATATATATAACCCTTTTGATTACCATGTAATTCTCTCCAAACATCTTTCAATCTATTTCTATTAATAAATTTTCTTAAATCTATATTATTATATTTTATTTCTGCTTTTGATGGATTGGATTTGTCAATTCCGCTATCCATAACCATATTATAATCACCTGCCATTATCACATAACCTTTTTTGACTTCTTTTATTTCTTTATATACTCTATTATAAAACTCTCTTTGATTTATATTAGGTGCATACAAGTTTGCTAAGGTAACCTCTTGTCCATAAATCAAGCCTTGAATTATAAGAAATCTTCCCATATCATCTCTTTTTATGACTTTTATCATAAATTCACATCTTTTAGCTACAATGATTGCTCTTGTTTTTGATGTACCAAATGCCTTTTCATATACATCAACCCAGTATAACCTAAGTTCATTCATCCCTTCTTTCTTTTGATGTTTTTTTGTAAAAAATACAATATCTGTTTTCTCTTTGTTAATTGATTTTTCAATTCTTGCTCGTTTATATTTTTCTCCCAAGCCATGTACATTCCATATAGCTACCTTCAATGATTTCCCCATCTATTCCTCATATTACATATTCCTTTTGGTCTCCATATGTACTCTAACATAAATCTTACAAAATTAAAGAGTATACATATTATCCCAAAATATAAATAACCTCTTACCCACCCATATATAATGTTCCCCTCCCTTCTTCAGGAGATCTTCCTCCTTCCCACTGCATAAGGTCTCCAAGGGTGGGGGGGAGAGAAAAGAAACCATCCATACATGGACTTCAGTCACCCATCCACCTCACTTAACCATCGTTACCCTATTTCTACACCCAAACATATATTATAACACATATCCTTTAGTATAACTATTACAAATATTCATATACTGTCTATATATACTGTTGCTTCATCCAGCCTTCCTTTCTCCTGTAGATCTTGTTTCGTCTTCTCCATCTCCCTTCTTGAGAATTTTGATATCTCATTTACTTTCTGGATTTGCTCCATGACCTCTTCTTTATTGATGATTCTAAGCTCCCTTAATTTGTCCTTCACCACCTCCTTTGTTTCAACTCTATAAGATCTTCCACCATATGAAAATCTCAAAAAAACTGGATAATCCCAGCTATAATTACCGTATATACTCGAGTATAAGCCGACCCGAATATAAACCGACCCCCCCAATTTTACCCCCCAAAACTGGGAAAACTCATTGACTCGAGTATAAGCCAGGGGTGGGAAATGCAGCGGCTACTGGTAAATTTCAAAATAAAAAAAGACTGGTCAAAAGTGCAAGGACCTGTCAGAAATCACTTTTTTCAGCCCTCTGGGTAGTCCTTTTGTGCATATGGACTACTCAGAGGGCTGAAAAAGTAATTTTTGACTGGTCCTCACACTTGTGACCAGTCCTCAAACTTACAACTGTCCTCACATTTTACGTTTTTGCCCTATCTTGTCACCATGGTGAAGAGAAGCAGTTGTGAAATGAGTGACGTGGTTTTAAGAATGCTGCACGGGCATAAATGTGAGGATGGTCATAAGTGTGAGGACCAGTCAGAAGTGCGAGGACCTGTCAGAAATGACTTTTTTCAGCCCTCTGAGTAGTCCCTATACACATATATCACATGACCAGATAGCCACGCCCACCCAGTCACTGGCTTGATCTAATTTCAGGCAAGTTGAAGCCTCTATTAAGAGATACCAGGGCTGGGCAAATGTGGCCCTTTTACAACCTGTGGACTTCAACTCCCAGAATTCCTGAGACAGACAAGCTAGGAGAACCCACTAGCTAGCAGCCAATTACAAGAAGGATAGCTAGCAGCCAGTTACAATCAGCTCTCAGCTCAAGTTCAGTGCACATGGGATCTCCCTAAACGGTGAAGATTTCTTTGTTTCTTTCTCCCTTTAAGCCCCCCCCCCAGCCTGTTTTTGCTTCCAGGGGACTGCAGAGAGTCCTGCTAGGCACCCCCCTCAGCAAGCCTTGGGAGCCAAAAAGGGGCACAGGGGAGGGGCGCCGCACCCCCCTCCCACGCCCCGTTTTGGCTTTAGGAAGCCTCCTTGCCACTTTTGGGAGTCAAAACAGTTACAGGGAAAAAGTCATTTTTTTCATGACCCGACTATAAGCCGAGGGGGCGTTTTTCAGCCTGAAAAACGGACTGAAAAACTCAGCTTATATTCGAGTATATACGGTAATATTATTTTTCTTCAATAATTGACAAACTTGATGCATCTCTGTCCTCCATTGTAAAGTCTCACTACTTAAATCTGGGAAAACTTGAATCTGATTACCCCCAAACAATGCCGTATTTCACAATTTACACATCAATTATTCTTTTTTTGCGTAAGACCAGAATCGTACCACAATCTCTCTTGGCAATTTTCTTCCCAACCTTTTTGGGCTGACTCTATGTATTACATCAATATCATATCTTGTAAATGGGACATCTGGGAGGATCGAAGTAGCCCAGACCAGTAACTTCTTGGATCAATTTTTCTTCATTTATCCATAAATTTGAGCAGGGCTGATGGTTCCGTATCTCGATCAAATCCATTTTCACCTGATGATGCATCATAGTTATCTGGGTTTTTAATACCCTATCATATTCTCCCATCTGAGTCTTCACTTCTGTAATATTTTGTGTCATATCCTGACTTTGTTTCACCAAATCTGTTATTCTTACATCCATATTATTTATATTATCATTTATTTGCTTCAAATCCTCCTTTATACTTATCTTCATTTCTCTTAATTCTTGTAAGAGAACATCAAATTTATCTGAGTGATTACTCAGGATATTTTTTTCCTCGCTTCCATTTCTAAGTCTTTTTCCACTCGAATCAGGCATAACTCTGAAGGTCTAAAGCCTACTTTGGATCTTTGCCAAACACTTTCTACACTTTTGCTGCATTTTGACATCCAACCATCCAAAAAGAGCTCTTGACCTTTTAAGAATTAAAGTCTTGTCCTTATCAACTTATCTCCGTAAATGCAACATAATAAAACTAAATAGATCCAATGGCAACAATTAACTTTATTACACACATCTTATCGAGGCTCTGTCTTAAAAATATTTAGTTCTTCCACCTTCTCCAGACCTTGACACTTTGATTGAAAGAAGAGAATAACAGGCCTTCACACTATAGATTTATAAATCAGCTATTATCTTCTCAGTTGTACTCCTTTAAACTCTTTCCAAATTCTTTCTCAGTCTTCAATCATAGGGCCCTTCCTCTACCATCCACCTTCAAAGGCTTCTCAAATCTCTTAGCTAAATGTCCGAGCTCAAAGCTCCTCTGAAAAGGATCCAATTCCGAGTCAAATACAGTCCAATCTTCAGGAGAAAAGCAAGGGAAATAACTCACGTTTCATAATCTCTTAAATTTCATAATCCTTAGATGGGTGTTATATTTTTTAAATCCATTCTCTATGATGGCCCGGAAGAGGCAGAAATTCAGTGTTATATCTCATTTTGGAATGAGAAAAAATAGGTCTTGCTTTCTTTGACTCTGACATTCTTCCAGGGATTCAAGGGGTGCTATTGTTTCATTTATCAATCCTTTTCCCCAAGGCAACTCACATCCTTCAATTTCACTTCATAAGATTTCTCTGATAATAATTCACTCTGATCCTATTCTAAATTTTCTGAACTTTATAGAGAACTCTAGGGGATATTCAATAAATAAAGTGGAACAATTACTTCCCATCCTTTGAAAATTGTGTGTCAATGTGTGTATACACAAAGCATAATAGATACTTTAATATTAAATAATTAACATTATCAAAACCTTTATCATATAGTTAATACTTTGATATAATTTGTAACTATTCTTTTTTTCAATATTATACTCAGGATGTATAACTCAAATAATTTTATATTTGCAATAGTGATATCCTAAATTGTAATTAATATAGATATAATACTTTTTCTCTTCCTTATTTTCAAAGATTAAACTAACTAAATAATAGAAAACAATAATACTTTGTTACTTGTATGTACACATCACCACACTGAAACATAATAAAAAGGAAAAAAATGCCTTATAAGTTAAACCATTACAAATAATATATATTAGCTCATTGAAAACAGATGATGTTCTGCCTTACTCTTTTTTGGATTTTTATGTGATAAAGACATATAAATAAATAGATATAGATATTAGAAAAATATATAGTGTGGTTACAAATGAATATGACAATATTTTATGAGGCAAAATGAATGCAAAATGTATTTCTTCAACTTCTCTTGCATATCCTTTATTAAAGCACAATTTAGCCTTATAAGTAAGATGAATGAAATTTTAAAAAGATTATTTATGGGTAATTATTATCTATAAGGATATAGGGATCCTTCTACTTGTTTGGCAAATTACAATTCCCCCCTCCCCCTCATCTTACAAGATAAGAAAATACTTTTCAGCTTAATCATGGCATGCTTTTCTATTATGCTAGTACTCTTAAAATTTCAGTGTGAAACATATTGCAGATATTAGGCATGTAATGTAAAATAATAAATAAATGAGAAGCTGAAAAAGTAAAGAAAAATTTTGGAAACAAAAGCCTGTAAACATTAATAGATCAGAACAAACCTCAGGGCAGCAGAGGTGGCGGTGAGTTGCTTAAGGGTGAAACTGAAGAAGTTCATTGCTCTATAGTGATCTTCATTTGAGATCTTCATCTGAGACTCAGAAATTATTTTTCCATCCAGGCAACCTATTGGTTAGGTAATAAAAAATATGATAATTAGAAGCAGTTATGTTTAGGAGACACCACCAATGAAGCTATCTCATAGAAATATTTAATGATAACTATGGTTTTCAGAAGTAATAACAACAACCTCTGTATAACAATAGTGCAAAAACTAGCCAAAAAGATTTAGTATTAAATAAAGATTTAGTATTAAACCTGAACTATATATTGAGAAAATTTAATATATTACCAATGAGCTAATGTCTTTTTCAGGAGTTTGCTTTCGTCAAAATTTCTGCTTGTATTTTTATTTCACAGTTCCACAGTATTTGTCTATGACCATTTCATAACGTTTTTGTTATGTCCTTATAAGGACATCCGGCCGGGGATTGGTTAATCCTCCGGGCGGGAAAGTTAAACCGCTGTCATTGGACGGCTGGTCTGCCGGAGCGCTATAAAAAGGGCTCCGGCAGCACAGCCGTTTGTCTGTTCTGACTTAGTTAAGAGCTGAATAAAACTTGTTGAACAGACCCCGCTGGTCTTGTCTTCTTTCCTGCGCCTGATCTAACACTGGCGACGAAGGACTTGAAAAGAACCGCCACGCGGAGCTAAGTCACTCATCGAGCATTCCTCACTGAGCTGAAGTCACTGAAGATGGAGGCGTCACAAGCCGCGATGGCTCCGATCTCCAAATTCGACCCCAGAGTGGAGAAATGGACCTCCTATCTGGTTCGTTTCCGCCAGTTTCTGCGGGGAAACAACTATCAAGACCTCTCCGATGAACGGAAACGAGCCCTGTTCCTGGCGCATTGCGGCTCCGAGGTGCTGGAGATGGCCATCGACCTCGTGTCCCCAAGGAACATCGAGGAGATGTCTTGGGCTGATTTGCAAGACGTGCTGAAGGAGCACTACGCTCCCACTGGAACTCCCATTGCCAACAGATTCACCTTTCAACAAAGGAATCAGTTGGAAGGGGAGCCCATCAAGGACTTTGTGGCAGCTCTGCGGCAACTCGCGTCAAACTGCGAGTTTGACAACGTTGAGAACGCCATCAGAGACCGCATTGTCTTCGGCATGAGGGACATTGGACTGCAACGTAAGTTCCTCAGCCGAAAGAAAATCGCGTTGAAAGACGTCGTTGAGGAGGCGATCGCAGCCGAGATCTCAGAAAAGGCAGCTGCCGCCATGAGTAGGGCTAAAGGGGTGCACAAATTGCACCGCCACCCCAAGAGCTCGTCTGAGGAGTCGTCTGCCAGCTCCTGCTCCGACGACGAAATGGCCGTTCACAAGGTTTCCCGCCAAAACCGTCGCGAGCGCACACAAGATGGCGCCCGGATCGAGCCCTGCGGCAGCTGCAAAGGAAGCCATGCCAGGGCCAAGTGCCGTTGGAGAGACGCTATCTGCCGACGCTGCAACAAGCGGGGGCACATCGCTGAAGCCTGCAGGGCCGAAGCACCTACCCCGGGCCCGTTTCCCCCCGGCTGGGGCGAGAAACGGCAAGACAACCAGAGACCATCCAAACGGTCCTCTGCCAGGTCTCAGCAATGAGGCGGCGGCCACGCGGCAGTCAGAACTGATCAGCTGTCCTCCGGCATCCACACCATTGACGATGCAGCCGCGAAGTTCCATGCCACCGTAATCGTGGAGGGAACACCCTGTTCTATGGAGGTTGATTCGGGATCGAACTACTCCATCATGGACTGGCACCAGTTAAAGCGTCTGAAACCGGGCGTCTCGAAGAGAGACCTCAAGCCCCTACGGGCCCGTCTTGTCGATTTCGGCGGCAACCCTGTTGAGATCCTGGGGAGGACTTCGCTCCGGGTCACCTACCACGACTTCCAGGGCGTCCTACCCATCACTGTCGTGGGGCGAAACCGCCCGAGCCTGCTGGGGATGGAGTGGTTCGAGCCATTGGGGCTGTCTATCAGCGGGATCCACCAAATTCGTAGGGACGAACTCGACGCCATCATCGAAGAGTTCAAGGAAGTCTTCGATGGTAAGCTGGGGAGATTTGTGGGGAAACCCATTTCCTTCAATTTGGACAAAAATGTCACCCCAATTAGGCTTAAGCCCCGCAGGGTTCCGTTCGCCCTGAGGCCCAAGGTCGACGCCCAGATAGATAAGCTTGTCGCCCAGGGGGTCCTGGAACCGATCGATCATGCTGCATGGGAGACCCCCATTGTGACCCCGATGAAGCATGATGGGTCTGTGCGCATCTGCGCCGACTATAAGTGTTCGATAAATAAGGCCCTCCAGCAGAGCGCATATCCGGTTCCAGTGGTGCAACATCTGCTGCACTCACTTGGGAGCGGATCACTATTCGCGAAATTGGACCTGGCCCAAGCTTACCAGCAATTGCCAGTGGATGAAAAAACTGCGGAGGCTCAAACCATTGTCACCCATAGAGGGGCCTTTAAATGCACGCGCCTCCAATTTGGGGTCAGCGCAGCCCCAGGTATTTTTCAATCATTTATGGAACGCCTTCTTCAAGGCATTCCAGGGGCGGTCCCTTACTTCGATGATGTCTTGATCTCCGGCCACTCCAAAACCCAACTGCTTGAGCGACTGCGCATGGTTTTACAGCGATTCAAGGAGAAGGGTTTGAGAGTCAGGAGGGACAAGTGCATCATCGGGGTCCAGGAAGTCGAGTTCCTGGGTTATCTCATTGATAAGAACGGCATTCACCCCACTAAATCTAAGGTTAGGGCTATCCATGAAGCTCCAGCCCCCCAAAACAAGACGGAGCTTCAGGCGTTTCTGGGACTACTGAATTTTTACAGTGTTTTCCTGAAACAGAAAGCCTCAGTGGCTGAACCGCTCCATCGCTTGCTGGGGAAGGCGGTTTCCTGGAGGTGGGGGAAGGAAGAGGAAGCAGCATTCAGAGCTGTCAAGAACCTGCTTTCGTCCGAGAGTGTCCTCATCCAATACCACGAGACACTCCCCCTGCTATTGACTTGCGACGCATCCCCCTACGGCATCGGAGCAGTCCTCAGTCATCAATTCCCGGACGGGAAGGAAGCACCCATCGCCTATTTCTCGAAGACGCTGTCCAGCGCCGAGAGAAATTACAGCCAGCTGGACAAAGAGGCCCTGGCCATCGTTGCTGGCGTCAAGCGCTTCCATGAGTACTTATATGGACGGAGGTTCACGGTCATCACAGACCACAAGCCCCTGCTGGGCCTTCTGTCTGGAAGCAAGCCCACACCTAACTATTCATCGCCCAGGATGACACGCTGGGCAATTTTTTTGGCCGGGTACTCTTACGAACTTTGCCACAGGCCGGGCAGTAACATCAGCAACGCTGACGCCTTGAGCAGATGCCCGTCAAAAGACTTAGTGGAGGACCCTGCCCCCACCCTGGGACTGCATCATATCGATGGCGACCTGGCTTGCCCAGTCACATCAGCAGACGTCGCGGCACTAACCCAGAAAGACCGGACTTTGAAACAAGTGATGTCTTGGGTGCTGCGCGGCTGGCCTGCGGGACCGTTGACCGACGATTTCAAGCCGTTTGCAAAGAGGCAGCAGGAACTGTCAACCATGAAGGGCTGCCTGCTGTGGGGTGACAGGGTCGTGGTTCCCCAGGCTTTGCGCCTAAAGACTTTGGAAACCTTGCACAAGGGGCACCCTGGCATCGTACGCATGAAGGGACTGGCACGGAGCTACGTCTGGTGGCCATCACTGGACAAAGACATTGAGGACTGGGTCTCCAGATGTGATCCGTGCCAAGAAGTCCGCCCCGCCCCTCCGCAAACGCCTATTGCGGAATGGGAAACACCAAGCAACCCGTGGGCGCGAATACACATAGACTTTGCGGGCCCGTTGCAAGGAAAGTTCCTGCTGATAGTGGTGGACGCATTTTCCAAATGGCTTGAGGTCATTCCCCTGGCATCTATCACTACTGAAGTCACCATTAGAGCCCTCCGGCGACTATTTGCTACCCACGGGCTGCCGGACGTCCTTGTTTCCGACAACGGCCCGCAGCTGACCTCGAAACCCATGGAGGAGTTCCTGGCCAGTTTGGGCATTCGCCATGCCCTCTCTGCCCCCTACAGACCGGCTGGCAACGGACAAGCTGAGAGGATGGTGAGGTTCACTAAAGAGGCCCTTGCCAGGATGGGACCGGGCGATTGGCAAGAGAAGATCGACAACTTCCTCTTGATACAGCATATTACGCCGCATGCCACCACTAGAAAGAGCCCGGCCGAATTGCTGATGGGCAGGAAGCTGAGGTCACCCCTGGACCGACTACACCCCCTGTACCACTCCGAGGTCACCGCAACCGCGAGCTGCCCCCTCCGAGCCTTCTCTGCAGGAGATCCGGTTTTCGCGCTTAATTTCCACGGCCTGCCGAAATGGCTAAAGGGGAGAATCGAGAGCACAACCGGCCCGAAGTCCTACACTATTGAACTGCAAGATGGAGTGGTCTGTAGACGTCACATCGACCAACTCCGGAAGCGGTGGGAAGGGGATGGCGAAAACCACCCTGACGAAGTAGGACAACAACACCCCTACAAGGCAGGACAAAACCACCCCGACGAGGTAGGACAACAACACCCCTACATGGCTGGACAAAACCTCCCCGTCGAGGTAGGGCAACACCACCCTGGCAGGGCAGGACAACACCACCCTTTTGAGGTAGCCCTGCAACACCCAGTCGAGGAAGGGCCGTACCTCCCCGACATGACCGGCCAGCCAGCAGACCAGCTACCGTACTGCAACTGCCGAGTAGACAGGGGACTCCACGGCAACAAAAACTCACGCCTCCCCGGCAAGGCAGCCCAACGCCACCCCGACGGCAAGGAACTCCAGGGAACGCCAGTAGACCGGGACATGCCCAACCAAGAGGGCCAACAACAACCCGGTGAGGGAGGCCTACGACACCCCTGCATGCAGGAACTAAAACGCCCGTTTGAAATCTCCCGTCCAGCTGACCCCCGTCCCAAGCAACAACGACCCGACCAGGTCGACCTGCACCACCCAGACAGGGTCGACCATCACAAGAATCAACGAAACGGACAATTTTCAAAAAATAAAAATAAACCAAGGGACTTACCGGCCTACGACGATCGGCACCCAGGCCAGGGAAGAGACCAACCGGACCAGCAGATGTATTCCAACAGCGGGTCGGGAGGCGGCACACCGGAGCCGGTACCTGCAACGACCACTTCGCAGCCCAGCAGCAAGGCCGGAGGCGCACGGACAGGACCGGCACCTTCAACGACCCAGCAGCAGGCATCCCGGGGGCGAGGGTCGGAGGACACCGGAGCGGCCACCTTCCAGACGGACGACGGAGAACAGAATGAACTGCGCAGGTCGAGCAGGGCTTCCAGACGTCCCGCCTACCTGCGTGACTACGTTTGTTGATTGACACAAGCTGAACCATGTTTCATCTAGGGGGGGAGGAGTGTTATGTCCTTATAAGGACATCCGGCCGGGGATTGGTTAATCCTCCGGGCGGGAAAGTTAAACCGCTGTCATTGGACGGCTGGTCTGCCGGAGCGCTATAAAAAGGGCTCCGGCAGCACAGCCGTTTGTCTGTTCTGACTTAGTTAAGAGCTGAATAAAACTTGTTGAACAGACCCCGCTGGTCTTGTCTTCTTTCCTGCGCCTGATCTAACAGTTTTATTTTCCAAATCAAGGCTATTTTTTTATTTTCAATCTTGGAAACATATATTAAGAACTTCACAGTTCATTTTTGACAGTGCTGATTTGTTCTGTGGTCTGTAGAGTACAGAAACACATTGTCCTTAATTCCCTCTTTACCTTTCTTTGCATTCAGATCTTTCCCAGACATCTATTTTTAACATGTTTTATATACTACCTTTTGCACCAAAGAACTTTCAACATTAAAGGCATTCCAAGATAAAGATACAGTGCGAACATTGTTAAGTTTTTTTGCAGCCAGACAGCAAACTAGAAAAGACCTAAGTCTTAGCTACTGTGGATATGCCTCTGAAGAAAATTGATTTTTTAAAATACTTTTGCACCTTGTCTTCATCTTCTAGACAGGCAATCATATGGCACCCAATGTAACCTGGTTCTTTACAGCGTACATATATGGTAAACACATGGTAAAACCAAAGAAGTAGTATAATTAAGCACTGAGTTGCAAAGTCATCTCAAACTCAATTACAGACTTTAGCATAAAATAGGACTAAACAAATATATTTTCACTAATATTATTAAATTGTGCCAATTAGCAATGTAAAAGCATTCCAACATGATTTTCTCTTAGATGGAAATGAATGAGGTTGCTCATTCTCAAGGATATTCATGGCATAATGAACACAACCTGTACGTGAAATTTGGCTAATGTTAATTTAATTGATACAATGTCTAAGAAGTTTTTTCCACTTTGTCAACTATTTTTAAAAAGACTTTGCCTACTAATAATAACACTGTACTTTTTTCATGACACCATTTTCTGCAATGACCACATAACCATGTGTTGGTTGCCTAGTAATCAACTATCACTTTAAAATCGTATCAGCAAGTATCTGTGGTATTCAGTTACCTGAAAGTATATATTTATAAATTAACAGAAAAATGATCATACTACAGAAAGTTTATGTTTATCCATTTAGAAACAACCTATAAGTTGTTTTCAGGATGGAACCTCAAAGAAGACAAGAAAATATTCAATGCATAACAGCACGCTTTGAAAAAGAGCAATAATATTTAAAAAGAGCTAAGGAGAAATACCTTGGCAAAAAAGATGGGGGTTTGCCTGCTGCCATTTGACGCTATGCAAGCATATCTTTCTAGATTAGATGTAATAAAGATACAGTGTTACAACACCTGCACATTCACCTCCTTGTTTCCATCTACTGAACAGCTAACGATCTCATCCTATAGAAGGACCCCAAACTTGAGTTCAATAAGAAGAAACAGTCTCTGGAGTTTTTCATCTTACAATATATGTATTTTGTATTGAGCCTGAGAACAAATAACGAACTATTCTACTGATTTGATACAAGATAGTTTTGATCAGAGTTTATAACATATTTTTGGAATGATTTGTGTTGGAATGACCTTCAGCATTAACAACCATCATGCAGAAGTTATCTCAGCCCACAGAAGGAAAAAGGGCACGGGAAGCTTCCAGAAGGGACCCACCTAGTTTTTGGGAAAGTAAAAGTAAAGGAGGGGAGAGGAGTTTTTAGACTTTCAAGATTCTGCTATTGTAACCTTATAATAAGGGTAGTATTAGTAATCATGGTTTGTGCTGCTTGTCTGGACTACCTCGAAGGGCTAACACATTTGATAAGAAAAAGGATAGGAATGTTTGCTGTTTCTCAGAAAAATGATCCTCATCTTTCTAACTTTCAATATATTTTACGCACTTGTGTATCAGGTTTGCTTTGCTTTAAAAATGCTCATATCAAATTCATACACAAATAGTTTTCCTTAATTTAATTTAGTGTTTCATTCACTAAAATGGGAATTTTTACTTTTACCACAAATATAAGCATTTCTGTATATTCTGGAAGTAATACACAAAATTCTGATACTACTACCACTACCAGTAACAATAACAATAACAATAAGCTTACTGACTACGGGAGAGACCAAACTGGCCTACAAGAAAGATCAAATGAAAAACAATTGGAGAAGATAACAAAATTCTCTAGTAGACTACTAGAAAGAGAGTCCGACCGAACACAACTGAAAACCCATATTAGGTCTTATCTTGTGGCGATGGAAATAGTTATATTTCGCCACTCTCATTGCATCTGCAGAAAACCGACTAGCAGCCCTGTTTAGAGTGACCCGCTCCCTCCTTAATCAGGGAGTGAGGAAGGATCCCTTGCAGGGCCGTGCTGAGGATTTTGCACAGTTTCTGCAAGATAAAATCACTCAGATTCGGACCGGGTTGGACTCTGACTGGACAGAGTCCGTTGAGGTGACAGGGGCTAGTCTTGATGGAGACATCTGGGTTGAGTTGAGCCTATTTTGTTGGATGACGTGGACAGGATTATGGGTAGGCTGGAGTCCTCCATGTGTTTATTGGACCCTTGTCTCTCCTGGCTAGTTTCAGCAGCCAGAGAAATGACTGGAGACTGGATCCAGGCTGTTGTCAACGTTTTGTTAAAGGAAGGGGTCTTCCCCGCTGCACTCAAAGAGGCGGTGGTTCGACCCCTCTTTAAGAAGCCTAGCCTGGATCCTGACATTCTTAACAACTACTGTCCAGTCTCCAACCTTCGCTTTTTAGTGAAGGTTGTTGAGTCCGTGGTGGCGCAGCAATTCCCTCAATCCCTGGAGGAAACAGACTACCTTAATCCTTACCAATCTGGTTTCTGGCATGGTCACAGCATGGAAATGGCATTGGTCGCCCTAGTAGATGATCTCTGGTGGGCTGGGGATGGGGGTTGCTCCTCCATCCTGGTCCTTCTTGACCTCTCAGCGGCTTTTGATACCATCGACCATGGTATCCTGCTGCAGCAGCTCAGGGGGATGGGGTTAGGAGGCACTGTTTTACAATGGTTCTTCTCCCATCTCTCTGGTCGCCTTCAGTCTGTCTGGGCGAGGGGTCAGGGATCCTCCCAGAGGCCTCTCACTTGTGGGGTGCCTCAGGGATCGGTTCTCTTCCCTCTGCTCTTTAACATCTACATGAAACTGCTGGGGGAGATCATTCGTGGTTTCAGGATGAGGTATCATCAACATGCTGATGATACCCAGCTTTACATCTCCACCCCTGACCACCCTAGGGATACCCTTTCCGTGATGTCCCATTGCTGGAAGTGGTGCAGGTTTGGATGGGGAGGAACAGACTTAGACTCAACCCTTCCAAGACTGAGTGCTGTGGATGCTGGTATCCCGGGATCTGGAGGTTCCATCTTTAGTGATCGGGGGAGAGACTCTTGCTCCCTCCAATAGGGTCTGCAACTTGGTTGTCCTCCTGGATTCTCGGCTGTCCTTGGATGACCATCTGACAGCCATAACCAGGGGGGCCTTCGCACAGGTGCGTCTTGTGCTCCAGTTGCGCCCTTTTCTAGACCGGGATGCCCTCACCACGGTCACTCACACCCTCATTACCTCTAGGTTGGACTACTGTAACACCCTCTAGATGGGGCTGCCCTTGGGATGCATCTGGAGGTTCCAGCTAGTCCAGAATGCAGCCGTGCGCATTCTGTTATGGGGGCGTCTAGATACTCCCATGTAACACCTCTCCTGCGTGAGCTGCACTGGCTGCTGGTGGCATTCTGGATTCATTTCAAGGTGCTGGTGCTTACCTATAAAGCTCTTCATGGCTTAGGCCCAGGGTACTTGCAGGACCATCTCCAGCTACTCTCCCATCGTCCTGTGCGCTCTCACAGAGTGAGCCTCCTCAGGATGCCGTCAGCCAAACAATGTTGGCTGATGGTCCCCAGGAGGAAAGCATTCTCTGTGGGAGCCCCGACCCTCTGGAATGGATTGCCCACCAAGCTCAGGACAGCCCCCGACCTTCTTTTCTTCTGTCACGAGCTGAAGACGTGGCTCTTCCGTCAACTCAACTGATCCGTTTGGGGGTATACTATTATAATTTTAAATTGTTTTAATAGGGTTGCTAGTTGTGATTTGTATTGGAAATTGTCATTTTGTAAGCCGCCTTGAGTCCCTAGGGAGCATATAAATCACAATAATAAATAAAATAAATAATAAATAAATAAGGATAGTATCAATAGTAATAGGCGACTTGGGTGCAATCCCAAAACAACTGGAGTACCACTTGAACACTATCTGTAACGTCATCAAAAATCCAAATTTGCCTATCCCAGGTCCTTGGTAAGGACTCGATAGGTAGACAAAAATGTCAACTCCAATCTGAACATCCGGCTGACTATGTGAACAACAACAACAACAACAACAACAACAACAACAATGTATTCATTTTGCCTTGACTCTTTGACTTTTCCATTCAAAGTGTTATCTGCTTCCAATATGCCTAAGTATTTGTAACAGTCATCCTTTGCAAAGCTTTCACAATTATTGTTGTTATTATTATTATTATTATTGATGTATTATTATTATTATTATTTATCAAAATACCAGTCAATGGTATTTGTGACACATTTTTTAAATGTTCAGTTGACTGAGTTTCATGTTTAACGAATAAAAATATTTGGTTTTATACCTAGGATGCAGGCAGCAACTTGTATCAACCATCAGCGCCAATTAATGATATTTGTGATACATTTTTAAATGTTCAGTTGCCTGAGTTTCATGTTTAATGAATAAAAGAGATCATAATCCCAATCCCAATCCCAATCATAATCATCATTATAAAGTACAATAGACTTCCTTTTGAACTAGTTTATTTCTAAGATTGGCCTTCCATCCAAGAAAGTAATGCAACTGCTTTAAATGGCAGCCAATGACATCAAAAGCACCAGCAAGGTCTGAGATGCATTAAGCATTTCTCAGATGGTTCGGGGCGTTGGGGCTCTCCATCGCTGGCATTCACACCACATCTACTGACAACTTCGAAACTCTGACGGCTGAATTCACCGAGGTTTTCAACAGCACCCTGGGTAAATATAAGGGCACTCCCATATCTCTTAACTTAGATCCTCAGGTGCCACCTATACATCTCAAGCCCCGACGGGTACCTTTTGCCCTTCGCCCCAAGGTGGACGCTGAGATAGATAAGTTGCTGGCCCAGGGTGTGCTTGAGCCTACGGATTACTCTCGTTGGGAGACCCCTATCGTTATCCCTACTAAACCGGATGGTTCCATCTGTATTTGTGGGGACTTTAAGTGTACCCTTAATCGGGCATTGCAGGCCCACCCGTACCCGGTTCCAGTAGTCCAGCCCCTCTTACACTCTTTGGGTCGAGGTTCTATCTTTGCCAAATTGGACATGTCCCAGGCATACCAACAGCTCCCATTTGATGATGCCACGGCCGCCGCCCAAACTATTGTTACGCACCGGGGCGCTTTTAAGTGCCGCCGGTTGCAATTTGGGGTCTGCGTAGCTCCCGGTATTTTTCAGAGCCTTATGGAGCAGTTGCTCCAGGGAATTACCGGTGTCATTCCATATTTCGACGATGTTTTGATCTCGGCCACCACCAAACACGATCTCGTCGAACGCATTCGCCAAGTGCTACACAGATTCCAACAAAAGGGCCTGAAACTTAAGAAATCTAAGTGCAAGTTCGGTGTCCCCCAGGTCGAATTTTTAGGGTTTCTTGTACATAAGTCTGGTATTCACCCTACACCCTCTAAGGTTGACGCCATAAAGAAGGCCACAACTCCATCATGCAGGGCTGAGCTTCAGGCTTTTCTGGGTCTGTTTAATTTTTATAGTATATTTCTGCCGCATAAGGCGTCCGTGGCGGAACCGCTCCATCGGCTATTGGATAGAACGGCCCCCTGGAATTGGGGGCAAGCCCAAGCTACTGCTTTTAGGGCTGTTAAGGATTTACTTACCTCTGATGCCGTGCTGGTCCAGTATAGTGATCACATTCCCCTCACATTGGTCTGCGACGCCTCTCCATATGGTATTGGCGCCGTTCTGAATCATGTATTGCCCAATGGGTCCGAAGCTCCAGTTGCCTATTATTCCAGAACTCTGTCGATGACGGAGACAAATTATAGTCAACTGGATAAAGAAGCGCTGGCACTCGTGGCCGCCATAAAGCAGTTTCACGATTGTATCTATGGCCGTTTTTTTCAATTGGTCACGGACCATAAGCCACTTCTGGGCTTGTTGGCCAGAGATAAGCCTACCCCTCAAATTATCTCCCCGTGTTTGACTCGGTGGTCTGTTTTTTTGGCCGCTTATAATTACCAGCTAATTTATCATCCCGGGATTTCCCTGGGAAATGCGGACGGCCTCAGTCGTTGCCCCCTTCCTTTGGCCATAGAGGATCCCATCCCGGACCATTTGGTACTTCTTATAGATGATGTCCCCTCCCTTGTTACGGCTATGGATGTGGCCAAGCACTCCGCTAAGGACCCTATCCTCGTACAGGTTATGGATTGGGTGCGTAGGGGAGTTTAAACCATATTCTATCCGCCAACATGACCTTTCTATTTCCCGGGATTGCCTTTTGTGGGGCTGCCGGGTGGTGATTCCACCTGTACTGTGGCCAGCCGTCCTGAAACAGCTGCACGACAGCCATCCTGGCATCGATAGAATGAAGGCCCTAGGCCGTAGTTATGTTTGGTGGCCTAAGCTCGATCAGGCCATCATTGAATGGGTAGCAAGGTGCCAGCCTTGTCAGTTATCCCGGCCAGGACCCCCAGCCGCCACACCTAGGGAATGGGAGACACCCAGGAACCCGTGGTCTAGGCTGCATATAGATCTAGCAGGGCCTGTTCAGGGCCAGACCTTACTGATCGTGGTTGATGCTTATTCTAAATGGGTGAGGTTATTCGTATGGCATCAACCACGTCAGACACTGTGAGTAAGGCTCTCCATAACATATTTGCCACACATGGACTCCCCGATGTAATTGTCTCGGACAACGGACCCCAATTTGTTTCGGCATCGTTTCAAATGTTCCTGGCGGGGTTGAGCATTCGTCATGCCCTGGTGGCACCTTATCATCCATCCAGTAATGGCTGGGCAGAGAGGGCCGTCCACTCGGCCAAGGACGCCTTGGCCCGCTTTGGCCCTGGTGATTGGCAAGAGAAGGTGGCGCGGTATCTCTTAGTGCAGCACTCGACCCTGTGTCCAGTATCCAACCGCAGCCCTGCTGAACTCCTTATGGGCCGGCACCTAAGGACTGTGCTAGACAGGTTACATCTGAACTATACACCTGAGGCACCCGTAGATTCCTCTAGCCGGCCTCAGGTATTCGGGGTTGGTGATGGCATTTACGCCAGGAACTACGGGGGTGACCCTTTGTGGCTCCCTGGACGTATCATTCAAATCACCGGACCCTGTTCTTACAGGGTCGAGCTTGAAGATGGCCGAACCTGGCGGTGCCACATAGACCAGTTGAGGAGTCACATCACGGCCCAGACCCAGGGTAATGAGGAGCTAGACATGTTCCGTGCACTTCTGCTGGCGGATCCAGAGGACGTTTATACCCCAGAGGCTCCGCCGTTACGGTTCCCATGTTCACCTATTGTAACTACAGCTCCTTCAGTGCTGGAGGCACCCGTAGACGTTGCCGCACGACCGTCACACACTCCACCGTCGCCGGGACAGACATCTCCGCCTATGACATCTCAGGAAGTACTGGAGACAGCGCCACCTCCTGATCACCTGACGGCGATTTGCACCAGTCTGGGTGCACATGCCGGCGCCCGGTTTATCTGGATGACTATGATTGTGCCATCTAAAGGGGAAGGAGTGTTACAGTTTGACGAGCGGCCGCCCAGCAACCTGGAAGTGTCCCGATTGGCTGAGTTTGATAGCCCATCCGGCAGGAAGATACGAAGATGTTATTGGTCATGCGAGTCGAGCAGCTGCAATAAAATAGTGGCTGCGCAGCGACCTGGGAATGTTACATTTTAATCCTTGATTGTTGTTGTTAATAAACCGTGTTGCTTTACCTCGGCCTTTCCCTTTTGTTCTTCAATCTTGAACACTACCAAACATGGTAAAGTGTCTCTTCTTGTTGATTACATTTACAGCATAAGTTTAAGTGCCTTTTTACATTCTAGATGATTTTCTGGTAACATGTACCAATGATACATCATTTTATAAAATTTTCTATAACATTATGTTTTTAGCTGTGTTTTAGTGAATGTTGTGAGCTGCCTAGAATTGTTATATGAGATATCATATTCCCTGTTTTCCTGAAAATAAGACCTATCCTGAAAATAAGACCTAGCATGTTTTATGCATGCACCTAATATAAGCCCTACCCCCCAAAATAAGCCCTACTTAAGAGCTGGTTACCCATTCTGTCTGGTTGCTCATCGTACCATGGCCACAAGGTGAGGTGGGAGGGTGGTGCAGCTGCCCCACGTGCCCTGCATCAGCTTATACCTCCGGGCCCCTTCAGCCAAGCCATCCATGCCATGACACCTGCCTTGCGGTGACAGCAACAACAGCCATGTGCAGTAGGAGCCCACATGGCTGCTGGCCCACTTCTGCTTGCTGATGGAAGAGGCTGAGCGATGTAATGGTACCACGGCCGCAAGGTGAGGCAGGTGTTGGGGCGTGGATGGCCTGCCTGCGAGGGCCCTGAGGTAAGCCACTGTGGGATATGTGGTGGCAGCTCCATTCCCCTGCCTTGTCTCATGGCTGCAGCACTGTTGCATCACTTGGCCTCCTGCTCTGTTGCGGCTGCAAACAAGCAGAAGAAGTGGCCGTGACCACACGGGATCCTGCTGAATGGGGCTGCCAGAGCCACTGCTGTGAGGTGGCCTGGCTGTCGGAGGGGGGGGCTGAGGTAAGCTGGTGCTGGGTGCCTTGGGCAACTCCATGCCCCTTACCTCATGGCAGCAGCACTGATACACCAGATAGCCTCCTGCTCTGCCATGAGCAAGCAGAAGAAGTGGACCTCTAGTACATGGGGGGGGAAGCCCCCCCGAAAATAAGCCCTAGTGCTTATTTTGGTACCCAAAAGAAAATAAGACCCAGTCTTATTTTCAGGGTAACATGTGTAATATAGTATAAATTTCAATCCTTTCAACCACATATTCTCCCACTGATCCATATGTATATTATAACTAACGTTTTAGCCCATTTTATCATACATTCTTTCACTTGTTCTTCCTCTATTTCAAATTTCAATAAAAGTTTATACGTTAGCAGTAACATGATCATCATTTGTACACATTTCTCTTACAAATTAACTTCAAAACCAAATATTCTTTTATCCACTTTAAATCTTTCTAATAACTGTACATATGAAAACCATTGACATGAATTCTATGATCAGTTCTTCTCCTTTTATTCTACATTCTTTTTGGGCAAAATTCTAATATGTCACAGTAAGTCAACCATTTGTGTATAGTAATCATTTCTTGTCTATAAAATGCTTCCTATGCTGAAAGCCACAGAAGTATTTTTGGGCACAGACTAAATTTATATCTGTTCCACATTCGCAATATGGTATGTCTAACAAAATTATTTTTAAAATCTATATTTATCTTAGTTTTAGCATACCATAGATATCTGTGCCATCCAAATCTTAATTTGTGTTCTTCCAAGTCCAAAAGATCAACTTTTTATACTTTCAAAGCCCCATAATCTATTTCCTCCAACCCCCCATCTGAAGTGCTTTGAACATCATTTTACTAAGCATAACAAGGTTCAAAGCCAGTTTACATTAATATAAAAGTTCAAATTATGTTCTTTCCTAGAGGATTATAATAATAAAATTTGATTCAGCTAGCATTATGACTTAAAAAATCCAAATTAATATGGAGTTTTTGATCACTGATCTTTTCTAGTTCCTTTCTTTTCTTAGGACACCTTTTTTCAGTAAATTAACTGAAAGACCCATAATATAAGAACAATATTTTGTTCATATTATCTATATCTCTAGAGCCATTAGATATACTGTATGCCAACCCAGCTTTAACTATATGTTGCAACTAGTGATATGAAAGAAATCTTCTTCAGATTATTTTGAGACTGAAACGATCTGCTTCAAGTTTCCACAAGCATCCACAGTTTTCCTTCATATTTCCAATAACATTAAATATTATATTGGAGTAAATGTAATAAAATGCATATATTTGAAAAAGCTACAATTAATCAGATAATAAAATATAAGGGATGTTATATTTAAAAAGGCAAGACTGCTTACTAAAGAATACAAAAAAGTGCACATTTCCAGAAAGCTTTTTTCATCATTTGAATACACTTACTCATTGGACTATTCTTATGAAAGAGAATAATAATAGAAATCTACGAGACTAACAAAAACGGAATTTAACAGTAACAGAGTTGGAAGGGATCTTGGAGGTCATCTAGTCCAACCCTCTGCTAACACAGGAGACCTATACTAGGGATTCAAACCGCCAAACTGCCGACCTTTCTGATCGACTGCCACCTAGCCAGGCTTATTATTAGAACCATTTCATTTATTATTAGAACCACTAATCATTGATCTAGCTTAGTGATGGCAAACCTTTTAGAGACCAAGTGCCCAAACTGCAACCCAAAACCCACTTATTTATCGCAAAGTGCCAACACAGCAATTTAACCTGGATAATGAGGTTTTACTACCTAAAATAATGATAAACAACACAGAGTTCAGCTAATTGTTCTAAGAAAAATGTGATAAGTGCACTTTTATGCCACTTCATTTTTTTTCTACTTTTGAAATATTATGATCTTGCTTGTTTAATATTTTTGACGTCTGAAAGAAATTCTCCAGCTTTTACAGAGAGTTCAAAGAAATGGCCAAAGAAATGCCAAAGATTAAACCAGATACTTAGCCCTTCCTCAGAGCTGTGAACAAACACAGACACAAACAATAAACTGGAGCTGTGTCAGTGCAACACGTTAACTGGAAACAGTATCTGGAAGCAAATAGCAAACAGGAATAAAGTTAACAGGCCAGTTTGCTCTGACAATGCAGATAGAGATTGGATTAGGATTGAATGAAGTGTTCATCTCTGGAGATTAAATCAGATTTTCAGGGATCTGTCCAACAGTTTAAGGAAACTAGATTATAATTTAGTGGCCTGATAGTCCAAGGTACTATTTCTTTTGTATGTATTTTTATCCAGGCTGTGAAAGATTTGACTGACCTATGCAGTATTTGTACTGCAGTATTCTTCATCATTTGAGACTAATTGTTGGACTCCCTGTTATGGCATCATTTCTGCATTTTCCTTCTGACTTATTTAATCAAGCCATAATATGTAGAAGATGAGTAATATTAAAGTCCATTTGACAAAAGAAGAAAATAGAAATTAGTTCTCCCAAACATAACTGAACAGTGACAGTTGTCATCCTATTTTTCTTAAATGGGAATAATTTTGTAATGTACAAATGTACCAGATAGAACTGTAACCTAACAATATACATTTTCTTAAGAAAAAAACCCCAGTAACTTTTTTTCCTAAATTGCAAAAGGAACTGTACAGCATTTAATAATTTTTCTATTCCCAAATGCAATATTTATTCCCCTGATAATTTATGCATTGTATAACACAGAAAAAAGGGGGAAACTATAAAGCAAATATCTATTATCAGCAACACTACTGAAAAAGTAGAAATATTCATATAGATAATTTTTTCCTAATGTCCTCTTTAGATTCAATGTGGCTTACTCTGAGGAATGTACACATAGAACTTAAGCCTAAATCAGAGAACTAAAAATAATAATAAAGGGATTGGTGTCTTTTCCTGGATTTTATATAACCAACAGATAACTTTCATTTTTAGCAGCAGTTGCTAGGTTTCCTTTCTGGTTACCTAGCAACCTAATGTAACCTACTTTCTAAAGCCATGTCTTAAATGCACAGGAACTAGTACAAGTTTTATTCAGGGTGATTATAGCAGTCTCCTCAGTAGAAGATTGCTTTGAAAACTGTACATTTCAATATATTGCCTGAAAACATTTCTTCAATGTGTTATAGTTCTAAATGTGCATGTAGTAAATGAACAATTAGTTATTACAGAATAACAAGATTGTCCTAGGATTTCAGTGATGTTTGGTGAACTTGCAAATTACATGCTCAGGTAAAATACTTTTCCTTCTGTGTCCCTTTTACATTGCTTTTATCTCATCTCCAGGTCACGAGTGATGCTGGCTTAGGTCACCCTTAGCTGTGTAGATGTTAAAATAAAACTTTTGCCTTTATTTGAACATCATCCAAGGGCAGCCTCAAGCCATACAAAAATCTGTTAGACATAGTCATATTTCCTTAGAGGCAAATCAGATGATTGACAGAAATAACAGAGTTTAGGATAGGAATTGGCAAGAGGGGAGGCAAATTTTCTGATGATTCAGTAACAGGTAGATAACGTTTAAACTCAATATAGAATAAAGCCCTAACTATGCATATGAACTATAGTATCTAATTGAATTGTTGCTGAAATGGTATAAATAAACTACAAGCACAGTGAAAAGTAACAGGTCTATGACTTGGGATTCCTGCTGGATGTGAGGTTCCCTTTGGAACAGCAGATGGAAGCCATGGCCTTTGCCCAGCTCTGGCTGATATACCAATTGTAGCACTACCTGGGACAAAACAACTTTACAATAGTGACTCAAGGCCTTGTCACTACTCTTCTGGAATGCTGCAATGTGCTCTAAATGGGATTGTTCTTAAAAACCATTTAGAATCTGTAATTGGTTCAAAGTGAATTGGCCCATGTTGATCTGTCCCATCCCGAGACATCACTCCAACCATTCCTTCTTCAGATGCAAGACTGTCATGACCTTGACCAAAAAGAAGAATGCTGTTTTGTCTAACTACATTCCCTCTACTAAATCCCCCCTCCTACTTTCCCACACACAAGAAGGTGGCAGTGTGGAAGATTCTGGTGTTAATATGGCTTCCAAAGCTAAAATGCTACCGGTTTGGGGCGGTTCACCCCAACCAGTAGTGAAAATGCTACTGGTTCACCCAAACCGGTAGTAAAAAAATGTTTTAAAAAGTAAAAAAAAAGTTCCAACGATCACGCAGCATAGCTAATCATCTGAACTTTTAAAAACTTTTTAAAAGCTTTTTTTGCTACCAGTTTGGGCGAATAGGTAGTAAAAAATAGATATTTAAGTAACAATTTTAAAAGGTTCTGTTGAAACACTTTAAAAACAGAGTGTTTTTTAATGCTGAAAACCACACAAGGAATATAACTTTTCTGCCTCCCTTTGCAGCGGAGCTGTTCGGATGGCAGCCAGCCGCCACAATCTGTCCCTTTAAGGTACTTTGACATGGGTGGAGGGGGGAACCATAAAGGGACAAGCAATGGCCGCAGGAGTTGCCTTCCCAGCAGTTCCGCTGTGAAGGGAAGGAGAAAAGTTTGGCTTCTCTCTGCTGCAGCATTCAATCCTCCATCTCGGCCTCATACACACAGAGCAAACATGAGAAGGAAGTGAGAAACAGCCAGGTTGAATGCTAGAAGACTTGGCTGAACTTTTCTGTCTGTTCTGTGGGCATGGCTTGGTGGGCATGCCGTGGCTTGGTGGGGTGCCATGAGTGACGTCGAGTTGGCCACACCCACTCAGTCATATGACCTCCCACCAAGCCATGCCCACCAAGCCACACCCACAGAACTGGTAGGGAAAAAAATGAATACCACCACTGCTCTGAATAATCCATTCTTTCATCCATGTTAGTACTATGGCCTGATAATACAAATCCCAATTTGGTAATCCAAAGCCTCCTCTATTTCTTGAATCCTGCAGCATTTTAAAGCTAATTCTTGCTTTTTTCCCTTGCCAAATATATTTTAATATTATTTTATTAAGTTCCTCAAAGTATTTTTCCCCTATTTTATCAAAATTGTTTGAAATAAGTATAATAATCTTGACAATATATTCATTTTAATTGTAGCTATTCTTCCTATCAATGATAGTTGCAGATTTTTCCATTTTTCAAAATCTACTTTAATTTGTTGCATCAGTTGATAGTAATTATCTTCCTTAATCGTTACACATCTTGCTGTCAGCTGAAACCCTAAGTATTTTACTTTCTTAGAAATCTGAATATCTATTCTCTTTATTAATTCTTTTATTCTTTTATTAATTCTGTTTATCTGTCATATTTTTCACTAAAATCTTAGTTTTCTTTTTTATTTATTTTCAATCCTACCACTTTGCCATTCTTCTCTTTTTTAAAAATTAATTTATACCATGTTTCTTGTGGATCTTCTAGAATAAAAACTAAACCATCTGCAAATGCCTGTAATTTATACTTTTCTTTTTTTATTTCCATACCTTTTATCTCTGTATCTTGTCTAATATTTCTATTTAGTACTTCCAGTGTCAATATAAATAACAGGGGAGGCAAGGGACATCCTTGTCTTGTACCTTTTTTTATGCTAACCTTCTCAGTCATATCTCCATTTACCATCACATTTGCAGTTCGCTTATAATATATCACCTTAATCATACTAATAAATCTCTCCCCAAAGTCCATGTCTTCTAGTTGTGCTAACATAAATTGCCAGTTCACATAGTCAAATGCTTTTTGTGTGTCTAGGATAATCAATGCCGTTTGATTCTCTGAGTGCGCTTCATAATACTCCAATGTATTTAAAATTATTCTCATATTGTCTTTAATTTGTCTCTTAGGTAAAAATCCATTTTGATCTGAATGTATAAATTGATTTAAGAATCTTTTTAGTCTTTCTACAATTATTGAGGCATATATTTTATAATCCGCTTTCAATAAGAATATTGGTCTATAGTTTTTTATTTGTTGTAAGTCAGAGTCTTCTTTCAGTAAGAGAGTAATATGTGCTTCCATCCATGAATTTGGTACTTTCGTTTCTAGCAATAGTTCATTACATACTTCCAACATTGGTATACTTAAAGTGTTTTGTAAATCTTTGTAGAGTTCTGCTGGTAGACCATCCGGACTCAGTGTTTTGCCATTCTTTTGTCTCTTAATTGCTTCTGTTAATGTCATCATTGTTATACATTCATTTAGCATAGCTTTCACTGTTTCAGGTACTTTAGGTGATTCCATTTTTTCTAAATATTGTTTTATTTTATCTTTTGAAATTGTCTCTTGATCATATAGTTTTTCATAGTTGTTTTGAATCACATTCTTTTTATCATCATTTTGGTGGTGAAGACTTCCTTCATCATCCATTAATTGATGTATCAGTTTCTTTTCTTTCTCCTTTTTCAATTTATATGCCAATCATCTTTCTGGTTTATTTGCATTTTTAAAGAAGTTTTGTTTGGCACTTTTAATTTTTTGAGCTAGTTCTTCTTTATCTATGAAGTTAATCATAGATAAAAAAAATTGATTTTTTTAAAATTATTTTTTGTGGTTCTTTTTGTAGTCTAGTCTGTTATATTCTTCTTCTAATTTCTTTTAATTTTGTCTCTTCTTTTTATTTTTCTTTCCCATATATGTTATAATTAATCCTCTAATATATGCCTTAGTTGTGTCCTGTACATTTTGTAATGAAATCTCTTCTTTTCTATTCTCTTTATTGAAAAAGTCCAATTCTCTTTCCATAAATTGGATAAATTCCTTTTCTTTTAATATTGGCATTGGTCGCGTTGGTTGATGATCTCTGGAGGGCTCGGGACAGGGGATGTTCCTCTGTCCTAGCCCTATTAGATCTCTCAGCGGCTTTTGATACCATCGACCATGGTATCATGCTGCACCGGCTGGAAGAGTTGGGGGTGGGGGGCACTGTATTACAGTGGTTCTCCTCCTTTCTCTCCGACCGGTCGCAGTTTGTGTTGACAGGGGGGCAGAGGTCGACCTCGAGGCCTCTCGTTTGTGGAGTGCCGCAGGGGTCGGTCCTCTCGCCCCTTCTGTTCAACATTTATGTGAAACCGCTGGGTGAGATCATCCGTGGCTTTGGGGTGAGATACCATCAGTACGCTGATGACACCCAGCTGTACATCTCCACCCCAGGCCACCCCAATGATGCCCTCGAAGTGATGTCCCAGTGCCTGGAAGCCGTGCGGATCTGGATGGGGAGAAACAAACTCAGGCTCAACCCGTCCAAGACGGAGTGGCTGTGGTTCCCGGCATCCCGATATAGTCAGTTGACTCCATCGCTGACTATCGGGGGCGAGTCCTTAGCCCCCGCAGAAAGGGCTCGCAATCTGGGAGTCCTCCTGGATAGGCAGCTGTCCTTGGAGGAACATCTGACAGCTGTAGCCAGGGGGACCTTTTGTCAGGTTCGCCTGATTCGCCAGTTGCGGCCCTTTCTTGATCGGGATTCCCTGTGCACAGTCACTCACGCCCTTGTCACTTCCCGCCTAGACTACTGTAATGCTCTCTACATGGGGCTCCCCTGAAGAGCACCCGGAGGCTCCAACTGGTCCAAAATGCGGCCGCGCGGGTAGTGACGGGAGCAGCGTGGCGCTCCCACATAACACCGCTCCTGCGCGAGCTGCACTGGCTTCCGGTGGTCTTCCGGGTGCGCTTCAAGGTGTTGGTGATCACCTTTAAAGCGCTCCATGGCATAGGGCCTAGTTATCTCCGAGACCGCCTGCTGTCACCAATGACCTCCCATCGACCCGTGCGCTCCCACAGAGAGGGCCTCCTCAGGGTGCCATCAGCCAAACAATGTAGGCTGGTGACTCCCAGGGGGAGAGCCTTCTCTGTGGGGGCACCCACCCTCTGGAACCAGTTGCCCCCGGAGATTAGGAGAATTCATGACCTCAGTGCCTTCCGCCGTGCCCTAAAAACACATTTTTTCCAACAAGCCGGGCTGGCTTAAGAAGAAATTTTAAATATTTTTAATATTTTAATTGGTCTGTGAGTTTTAAATTTTGTAGCCAAATTATATATATATTTTAAATGTCTTAATATTTATATTTTATGTTTTTTATGTCTGGCTGTACACCGCCCTGAGTCCTCAGGGAGAAGGGCGGTATATAAATTGGAAATAAAATAAAATAAAATAAAAAATAAAATAAATATTGATTGGTTCAACGTCCATCTTGATTTCCTTTTTTGGCCCTTACATAAAACTTTTATCAGGTTGTGATCTGCCCAATTGGCTTATTTCTATGTTTATTTCTTGCACCTTAGATTTTAGCTCTGCTGACATCCATATCATATCTATTCTTGACCAAGACTATCTCTTTGAATAAAATGAATACCGATTTTCCTTAGGATGCATCTCTTGCCATACATATTGAATACCTAGTTCTTCTGCCTTTTTAAAGAAAGCTTTTGGAAGTTTTTTCCTAGCTTTTTTATTTACTTTTCTAGTTTTATAGACTAATTCCACATCCACAATTGCATTAAAATCTTCTATTACACATATATTTTCATTCTCCAATTCTATTATTTTCTTATAAAGTTTATCATAAAAGTCCTCTTGATTGGTATTTGGTGTATACATTGCTACCAAAAGTACGTGTTGATAATTTATTGTTATCTCCACCATCAAAATCCTCCCTTCCTCATCCATAAAAAATTTGCTTGACATTTATTGTTTCTTTTACATAAAGACCTATTCCTCTCTGCTTTTGTTGTGATAAAGAAGTATATCACTTCCCAATTTTAGGATATTCCAATATTTTGTTGTGTTGTTTTTTTAATATGAACCTCTTGAAAACAAATTATATCCAACTGTAATTTTTCCAATTTACTGAAAGTCTTTTTCCTTTTTATTGCAGACTTCAGTTCATTTATATTAATTGACAGTAGTTTTATTTCTTCTTCCATAATTTTACTTATAGATGGGTTTTGTTGTTCTATCGCTCTTATCTCTTTCGGTTCTTATGCCTTCATTCCTTTTCTTTTCATTATTTCCTCCAAATAGCTTTCTTCTTCTTTTTATTGTATATGTCAGGTTCCATTGTTGTCTTAAATAAATTACATTTTCCAAACAAATAGTCTTTGATGAAATCTTTCATTTATTTAGAACGAACAGATTTGGTCCCGACTCCATCGGTGCCAGTACTGACCTGCTAACCCCAAACCCTTCCCTTTCCATCTCTCATTACCCAGCATCTTATTAGCCATCTTCCAAGTCACTCTTACTATGTCACCTCACAGGAATTTCCCCATCCCAACCCATCTCCTAGGTGATATCTCTGCCAGACAGCAACTGTGTGAAAGGTCAACCTGCTGCTTCTCTCTCTTTTCCTTCATGTCAGCACTAGGATGAATGAAACTTGGGGTGCTGACAGTATATTTCTCTCTCCTGTAGTTTCCTCTTATCACCTATCCTCTTTTCCCTCTCTTATTCTCATTGCTTCTTATGGTCCAAAATAGTCCTCGTAAAAATGTTCTATTTTTTCTATGGAATCCAATCTATGTCTTTGCTCCATCCAGGTCACCAATATTGCCTCAGGTATCAGCCATCTACAATTCACTCCATTTTTAATTAGCTGTTTTGTCAGACATTGATATTCCTTCCTTATTTCTCTAATTCTTCTCGGAATCTGTTTTAAAACTACTATTTCTTTCCCTTTGTATTTTAAAGGATCTCCCGCTCTTTATTATCCCCTGCTTTTATTGCTTTTTTTAGTGAATCTCACATTTACCTCTCTAAGAAGTCTGTTTCTTGTCATGTACCTGATATGAATTCTAAATATTTCATCAATCTCAGCAAGAACTTTTTCTTTGGTCACCTCTAGGGCACCCGCCAGCAGCTCTGCCAATATCTCTGCTAGGTTTTCCCTTTTCTTCCTCAATATTCTGAAACCACAAGTAATAATCAGCCCTGCCCATCTCAAGTGATATTATTGTTCTTTCTTTATTTTTATCTGCCAAAGTAAATCTGTGATCAACTTCTTCCACTCTTTTTTCTGTTTGTTTAGCTTTCTCTTTCTGGATGTGTTGTTCACTATTCACCATTATTTGTTGAAAATTCTCTATTTTATCCTCTACTTTACCTATTATTTTCTTCATATCATCATGCATAGCTTGATGCATGGCTTCATAACTTTCAGCTCTGCCTGCATCACGTTCATTTTCTCTTGCTGTAACATGGCGTCCAATAACCTCTGACCTGATGGACTAGATGTTGCTGATGACAATGCTGAAGATGGTGCAGATGGTGTTTTCAGTACATTTTGAGGTGTACTGATACTTGTAATCCACAAAACATAGAGGATAAAGCTATTAGTTGTAATCTGAGGAAAAGGCAAAAGTATAGGTTGTAATCCAAAAGTTATCAGATTTTTAGTCCCACCATTCTTGTTGTTCTTCAGGTTCTTCAAACCCTAATCCCTTCTTATCATGAAAAAAATTATAAATTGGTAAATTATAATCTGCATAGGCCCACCAGTTATTATATCCACAAATAGGGAGATCACAGAGTAACACATAAAAGAAAGGGTTTTACTGTTTTCAGCTTCTGCTTCACTTTATCTGTTTAGTTTCCGCTTGAGGTCCAAGAGCTGCACTGTTTAAAAATAAAAAAATCTCAGTGTTTCTCTCTCTGTCTCAGCTATTCAGCATAAACAACTTATAGTGTGAAAATTTGTCTGGCAGTCAGTCCTTATCTCCAATTTCTTAAGGTTATATATTTCCCCCTTTTTTCACTTGCACTTCCCAGCTTTTACTTCTGCCTGTAGATGGCACTGTTGCTCTACTTCTCCCTTTTTCTTCCTTCTTTTATATAATATACTCTGATCCAAATTTTATAAAAAGAAAAGGTCTTATGTCCAAATTTTATGGTATCCAAAAACTTCTAAATTAATCAATGTTATATTGAGATCCCCAGTACAGCTTCCAAGTTACGAAGTTTCTTTTCACTCTTTAAAAAAGTTCTTTGACTTTACTTCCTGTTCTAAAAATGGCTCTTAGGCTTTACTCGCAGCTACTCTTGGGAGATGGAAGAAAAACAGTTCCACCTCCTCCTTTTCAGGTCTCACTTTCACCCAAATGTTTTTCAGGGGGCTTTTTCTTCCATAAAAATTAAAAGTTAAGAGTCTCCTCACCCAGAGCAATCACACTGTTCTTCCATCTTCCATGCTTTCTTTTTCGGTGGCTGTCACAGCTTTGGTCTGGCACACAATGGACATCTTTTCCTTCCTGTCACATTTGAGAGCCTTCACCAGATCAATCAGGAAATTTGTGGGCTCCCTGACATCAGCGGAGTGTGCTCTCTTTATTCATCACCCCTCCTAGGTGATTTAGATCTGTCCGGACCCCCCGGCAGTTCATATTTCAGTGCGATCCCACAGAATCCCATGAGATGCATCGTGTCACCCCTACATCAGCCACACCCCTCCCCTATTTCAATATTCTTCAAAACACACAGTAGACATCTAAGGTAAAAGAAGTCAGAGTAATAAATAATACATGTTGTTTTTACACAATAAGATTAACCAATAAAATATGTTTAGCCTTTAGTATATTCATTGTATAATATGATTTAAGCTTTATGGAAGTGAATACAGTTTTTCTGAGACCAATGAAAATGTTGGATTGTCATGCTCAATCCATTTGAATGAAATGCATTGATATTCTCCTCTATTTTTTGTCTCATATTACAGATTTTGTGAGAGAAAATATATTAATTTTCTAAGCCATTTTATAAAATATTAAACAGAATTTCCAATAACCTAAAATATTTGTTTTAAAATCACCAAATTATTTGTGTAAGACTGAGAATTTAACATACTGCTATTCTATGGGGTTTTATCCAATTGTACAAATTTTGTACAAATTTTTGTAAATTCATAGTATACTACAGTCCTGCATATAGGCCACAAATAGACCAAAAGAAGGGAAATGGGTTTATGTAATAACAAATTGTCATTACTTAAGTTAATTTTCTCCAGATATGTTGAGAATTACGTGAATTATATTTTCATCAGATTGATTGGAAGAGGAATAAGAAGGGGCTTTGAGCATTCAAAGTATTGACTATTATTTTTAGATATCCTATCTAAAAATATCAAGAAATAACAGCAAACCTACAGCAAATCTACTGAAAAACAGTCCACATTACTAAGTGTTTCAATTCCAAAATAACAACCCAACCACCCACAAGAAGAGTTGTATAAGAATGTTATCCAGATGAGTGCAAATGGACTGCAGCAACCCAGAAAACCAGAAAAAGGAAACAGACTGCCAATAACAAAATAGATGCCTACACATTTTTATCAAAAAGTGCATGAACACTCAACCCACTACAGTACAACCAACACAAGCTATGGAAAGGATAACACTACCATACATGGCATTACCATAACTCACAAGACCCAGGAGCCCAAGAAGAAAAACTGGAGTCATCTTCTATAAGAGCCACTATGTAGGATAGACAAGCAGAAGACTAGCAGAGCATACCCATGAAACCAAATAACAGAAGATGCAATGAAAATTCCTTAATTTCACAAGGACAGATTCAACCATAGTTTCAATTGAGAGACTGTGAACATCCTAGACCAAACTCAATCCAAAATCCTAGGGAAGAAGCTTGGCATTCAGGCAAATCAATCATCAATAGAAATATAGAAATAAACCACATTTATACACCATTTAAAAAGGACAATAAAAAAGCTAAGGAGGAAACAAAAAGTCAAGAACACATCCTTTCCAGCAGGAAACATCCACATAAGCAGGGGTTAACACCGGACAAACAATCAAGTAGAAAATATTCTTTTGTGGAGAACTATTATAAGGAACTACTGAGAAAACCATACCCCACACTGGCAGAGCAAGTTACTGTATATAAACAGGGAGCAAACCACACACTCACCAGCCCTGAATTTTTTTTAACAGATTAACAGAGGACCTTATAGGGTTCCCCACTCAAACAGGAGACCCTACACCATTTCTGACAAATGGAAGTCCAATCTTTTCTTGCAAGTCTCAAGTGATGAAGCTCCCACAACTTTCTAAGGCAAGTTGTTCCATTGGTTGATTTTTTTCACTGTCAAAAAGTTCCTCCTCATTTCTAGGTTGAATCTCTCCTTGGTTTCCATCCATTATTCCTTGTCTGGCCTTCAGGTGCTTTGGAAAACAGCTTGACCCCCTCCTCTCTGTGGCAGTCCCTCATGGTTGTTACCTAGTTGGTTAATAAAATGTCTGCAAAAAACAACAAAGCTCAGAGGGTACCAAGGACTCCACTGTATTGATATTTGCATTCATTGTGGTGGTTATTTATACATTTTATTAAATTTTATTTCATCTGCTTCAAAAATTCAAGGTGATCTCCTTATCTCCTAGTAGGTATGTTGAACTATGGATATCATGAGACTGGAGAATAAATCACAAATGTGTATGAACATCATATAAATATTATGACTTTCATCTTTGCACTAGACTTGAGACATAAATGCATTATTGTATTATTTATGAGAGGATTTCGTCATATATTGTTAATTTGGTGGCCTGTTTTTTGCTATAGATGCCAGTGGATTAGGTCATTGTATTAATTACACAGTGAGTTTCAATCACTGAAGGTAGACTTGGACCTGAGTATCCATGTTCTTAGTCCAACGTTTTATTCATAACACTGGGAAATATTCACAGAACTGTTTCACTGAAACCTCTTCATATTAGTTTCATCCCATTAATGGATATCTTGAATCTTGACACTAATATTCTGTTCATTATGGCTCTTGACTTTTGTTCATGTTTCACAACTACTAAGAAATCTAGGGTTTTTTTTCCCTTTACCATAACGGTATCTCTTTTTTGGAACAACTGTTTTAATTCCTGAATGTAGATCAGCTAATAGTTGATCTGATGATAGTCTATTCCCTAGACCCATGATGGTAAACCTATGGCACAGGTGCCACAGGTGGCACACGAGTGTTGCTGTAGCTCAGCTCTAGCGCACATGCGTGCACCGGCCAGTTGATTTTTGGGCCTTCCAGTCCCACCGGAAGTTGGGAAATGGGCTGTTTCCTGCCTCTGGAGAGCCTCCGGGGGGTGGGGTGGCCGTTTTTGCCCTCCTCTGGCTTCTAGAAAGCCCCTGGAGCCTGGGGAGGGTGAAAAATGGGCCTACCAGGCCCACTGTGCCATCACATGCTAAAAGGGGAGGCGCAGGGCATTGAATTATGGGTGTGGGCACGTACGTGGATGACCTCCCCGCGCTCCCCCTGCTTTTGGCACGTGACGGCAAAAAGATTAGTCATCACTGCCCTAGACTATAACAGTTGATTAAACACCATACAATATTATAGTTTGCCTTTTCATATAGTTTCATTTTTGCTTTTATTTATGGCAATAAGAAGAAAATGAAACCCAACAATAGTATTTAGCTATTATATCTTTGTATTTTACTTATATATTGCAAATATTTCAAATCCAGTACTGAGTGCAATTGAAAAATTATGGGGGTTTTTTGTTTGTTTTTTTGATTTTTTTAAAATTTATTTTAGACATAAAACATATCTTTTTAGAGCAAAAAGTTTGTTCCGGTATAAAATAAGCATAAGTTCCAAATTTTATCCATTACCATCTTAAAGGAAAAAAAAGAAGAAAAAAAGTTCCAAACACAATTTTCCATTCAATCTAACATTTTGTTCTAACATTTAACATTCTATTAAGTATCACCCTTAATCTTAAATTCCAAGTCTAGACAGCTTTTTATAATATTCATTTATCATTTTAACAATCAGTATTTCATATATTTTCCTTACTTCAAAGACCCAAATTCAGTCAGTATTTCTTCAAAATTGCATCTAAAAACCAACACAAAATATTTTATTCCTCTGTTACAAACATTTCAAAATCAATTCACTTTAAAATTTATTTCTATAATATCTCCTTCCCTCCTCCTAGGTTTATTTTTAATTGGATTACAGCTTGGTTAGCTGATTTCCAAGGATGCTTTTCTCCACTCCTACCTTATTTAATGACTGGATCACAGTTTGGTTTTAACTGCTCTCCAACATTTTCTCCTCCGCTCCTCCTAGTTTTATTTTTATCTGGATAACAGCTTAGTCAGCTGTTTTCCAGGGATGCTTACCTCCACTCCTTACCTTATGTTTAACTGGTTCACAGTTTGGCTCTAACTGCTTCCCAGCATTGTCTCCCCTACTCCTCCTAAGTTTATTTTTGGCTGGTTCACAGCTTAATCAGCTGTTCTCCAGGAATGCTTTCCTCCACTCCTAATCTTATATTTAACTAATTCACAGTTTAATTTTTTTTCATCTAATCACCCAGATTGTACTTCTTTTCACTCTTAATTTTCATTTAATTAACTGATTCATAGTATTTTATTTTAACTTACCAATTAAAAATAATGATACATTTAATATCTATCTTCTCTCCTATTCTCTCCTAAACTATTAATTTTTTTTAAATTTATTCAAAAATTCATTCCCATTCTCTTATTTACTCTACAAGAAACAGACAATATTTTAATCCATTTAAAAATCAATTTTCTGTAACCATTAAGACTCTTCTTATGATTTTTCTATAGTAACATTTTTCACTTTAAAAAATAATCAAAAACTATATAAACAATTCTTGTTAATATTCAAAGCTTCATTTCACAAACCTTTTAAGAATAAGCAATTTTCTGTAATTATTAAATCTATCAGCAATTCTTGTTGACTATCAAAAATTCATTCATCGTTTCCATATTTATTATAATTCTTCTATAATCACATTTTTCCCACCTTAAAAGCCACTTCTCTCAATAATGATAATGAGAAGTAAAAAAGGAAAGAGAAAGGGAGAAGAAAGGGATGGCAAGAAAAAATTAAAAAGAAAGTTTCAAAAAAAAAGAGAAAAAGGAAAAAGGAAAAGAAAAAAAGAGCGGAATAAGATAAAAAAATAATAGGGAGAAAGGAAGAAAAGAAAAATAGAAAAGAGAGAAAAAGAAGAAAGAGTGTATCTCCACCTTACATTATTTAAGCATCAATTACATAAAGAACATTTAATCAGACTATAGCGCTTTTCTCAACTTGCTACCCAATATATTCCATTTTTTTCCTTTCTCTATTTCTATCCAAGCTCTTTTTTCCCTTTTTGATTCCAATTTATCAGTAAGCTTGTAAAGACTAAAAGACTTAGTTCTTTTATGTTCCATATATGGTATCATCTTGTCTTCTTCCGCTGCTACATCCTTCCCTTTTATTAGCACGCCATTAATCAGTAGTTTTAATTGTCCAAATAATTCCTTCTGACCAACCATCCATAAGTAGTCTAAAGTCAAATTAAGTGCATCTAAAATCAAACATCTTTAGTTTTTTTTTCAAGGTAATCCAATTTGGGAAGCAAAAGTCAAAGTTTCTCCTTTAAGTAGCAAGCAGTCCACAATTTACACTTTCATTTCTTCTTAATAAGCAACCATTTTAGCTTCCGCCGCTTGTATCTGCTTAAACAGTTTAAATTATCCTTCTCATTTCTTCTTTCTTCTTTCTTTCCTGAATACCACCAAAGAATAGGTTAAAAATCCCCAGAGGTGAATCTCCTTAATTGTTTTCATAATAAATCAGCTTGGGTAACAAGATACATTGTGTCTGAATCAAACCGAAAGTAATCCACCAGTTTAAACTTTCACTTCTCCACAGCATGACTCCATTTTAGCCAATTCTCCGCTTGGCTTTTCTGATTGTTTCAAAAGGTTTCTGCTCAACACCTCCTCCCTCCTTGTCTCTCCAAAAGCAATCCATATCCATGACAAAAGTTTTCAAAGTTTTATATTTGCCAACTAACAGTCATTTCATTAAAATCCACATTAAAAATAGTTCACAGATGGGTCTCTTCCTCCAGCACATAGCTTAACTAAATCTTCTCGCCCCCACAGTCTGTAGCCACTTTTTAAGGCTAGGGGTTCTCTTGTCAAAATCCATTTTTAACGCTGTTCCCGCCAGGGTAAAACTCACTTACCCAGCTTCCAAACAATTTGCTCTGTTTCCTTGCTTCTCCTCCTGCCCCTACAGGACAGGGGAGGTCCGCAGACCTGCCGGCGGGGGTTTAACAGACAGGAGGTCCTTGGAGCCCCGCTATTTCCCCATCTGGGTCGCCGCGATGCCAACCGAAAGTCCCCTGCAATTGAAAAATAATGTTGAACATAACAAAGGAAGGAGTGCATTTAATTATTGTTTATAGTGTATCAGAGTCTTTGCTGAAACATGCTTCTTCTAAATATGGCTATTGGCTTATTTTTCTCCAGAACAAATATAAATTTATTTTACATTATCAAAGGAAGGAAAAGAACTCAACTGAGAGTTTGTTCTCTTATTGACATTTAGCCTCAGGCTCACATTATCCTAATTTTAGATAAATACTGCTGTGCATAAAGGAATGCGAATTATTTGATGATATATACAGAATGGTTTTGTTGATTTTATGACTGTCACTGCTGTGGAGTAGTGTGGTATTTGAAAAAGACTATTGTGTTTCAATCATATATACTTTTTAAAAAGGCATTTATATGTGTGTCATTTTAAGTCTATCCTCAGGCCAAATTTTTCATATTTATATTTATTAGAATTATTGATTAAAAGCAATTGTAGATGACATGCTTATATTTTGTTATAGATGTGAAAGGACAGATTAAAAATGCATGAATGATGAATGCTGGAATTACTTATCACAGAAGAAATATAACTAATTAAAGATTCAGCACCTAAACTTAAAAAAGTAAAAGACTGAGCAATGTGAATCCAACTAATATAATTTGCTTAATGTTCAGGTTATAAACCTGAGAGAAATAGTATCATTGTCTCACATTTATTTTTATAACAGCCAAAAGCCAAGCATATTACCCATTAACACAAACTCAGCACCTAACAGATGAATTCACACACACACAAATATATATACTTTAACCTACATTAAATCATGGCAGTCTGAGTAGCTGTTCTCTCCTCACTGTTATTAAAGACTATTAAACAAGATTATGTGATGTTATGGGTAATGTTGTCATTATTATTTGAAATGTACAAGAAAATAAAGCAATCCAAATTGCATGGAAATGTTGCCAGAATTGGAGTAACGTAATTAAATTGACTACCTGTTCAAAAAGTGCAATTTTAAAAAATTGCTCATAATCTGCTAGTGAAGAAACAATCTTTATATGAAATATTGACTATATCTCTATGTATAACTGTTTATGGAAACATATGAAGCCATGCTTTTGCAATACTCTTATTTGTTCTGATATCAAGGAGATATAATGAGGTATTCTATAGTATTATCCAGTCTCTAGCTTCACTGCCTCAGGAGGTAATTATCTTGCTGAAAATCTTAAAAACTTTAAACTGTTGCTACATAGATGTTGCTACTCACTTGTAGCCCAAGAAAAGAAGCAGTATATGGCATAGGTCTACAGAACACAGCTTTAACAGTGGTCTGTTTCCCCTGGGATGGAAAACTCTAAATAAATATGTACAGTCCCAGACCCAATGAAGAAAGGAATCATTTTTGGCAATAACAAGTAATGCCAAACTGGATTCTAGTTTTTCTCTCACCATCCTGACTTCCAATAGTTAAAACTAATTAGATGTATACCTAAGAAGTTGCAAAATTACTCTACTAAATCTATACAATAGCAATAACACTTGGACTTTACAGCCCTCTCTAAACAGTTTACAGTGTCATCATATTGCCCCCAACCACCTGGGTCCTCATTTTACTGACTTCAGATGGATGGAAAGCTGAGTCAACCTTGAGACGGTGAGATTTGAACTGCTAATCTGCTGGCAGTCAGCAGAAGTAGCCTGCAGTACTGCATTCTAACCACTGTTCCATCAATACTCATTCAATCACTTTGTAATTAAAGCAAGGACTCAGTAATGTGTGTTCTTCATCAGTTGCCAAATTACATCTACGCTTGGAAGCTTTAGGTTTATTTGTAATGTACACTCAAACTGATTGGCCTGGGAAACCTTCAGACTATTATCATAGAAAAAGGTTATTTTAAGTTGTTTTATTTTGCTTTGTTTTGTGTCTTTGTGCATGATTTTAATCTGAGAAGGCTGAGAGCTATTCCAAAGTAGAACAAGCCAAAAGAACAGGACCATTCTTTATTTATAGAAGTGGGTAATGTTGCTTCAGCATACAAGTAAAATAATAAATCTTGGAATTATAATATTAGATACCTACATTACATTGTCTAGTACATGATTAAAATTATTTTAAAAATGGGAAATTCTGTATCTAAAAATGTTTGGTCATATCTATAGCCTAAAACAGTAACAAAAGGGTAAAAATACCATATTTTCCACTCCATAAGATGCTCTGGACCATAAGACACACCTAGCTTTTGGGGAGGAAAACAAGAAAGCAAAGAATTGTTTTGTTTCAGCCACAAAATTTTTGCATGGCTTTGTCTAAACCTTTTATCTTTGGTTGCCTCTTGTAACATGCTGTTATACAGAATAACAGAGCTGGAAGGGACCTTCTAGTCAGGCAGGAAACCCTATAGCATTTCAGAGAAATGCTTGTCCAATCTTTTTTTTAAAAGCACCAGTGTTGGAGAAGGAAGGGAGGGAGGAAGGGAGGGAGGGAAGAAGGAAGGAAGGAAGGAAAGAAGGAAAGAAGGAAGGAAGGAAAGAAGGAAAGAAGGAAGGGAGGAAGGGAGGTAGAATATCAGAATAACAGAATTGGAAACAACCTTGGCAACAGACGGCGGCGGCGATAGGTGGCAGTAATCCCCGCCATCTGGGACAGCTGATCTGCGGTATTCCAGGAGGTTGATCCAACTGTCGATAGGCGAAAGGTGGTGGTGGTGATAGGTGGTGGCAATAGGTGGTGGCAGCTGCAAGCGGCGGCACTAGGTGGTGGCGGCGAGCAGCAGCGATAAGCAGCAGTGGCAAGCTGTGGCGATAGGCGGCGGCAATAGGTGGTGGTGATAGGTGGCAGGAATAGGCAGCAGTGATAGGCAGCAGCAGCAACAGGCCGCAGTGGTGATAGGTGGCAATAGATGGCTGTTCACCGCTGCTGCCTGTCGACTCCATCGCACCAACCCCCTCCCCTCCGCCGCTGCACCCCGATCTGTGACAATATTCGCTCCATAAGATGCACAGATATTTCTACCCACTTACGGAGTGTTATGGAGCTAAAAATACGGTAAGTATTTGTGTGGAAAAAATTGTTGCCTACATGGAATAATGCTGTGGAAAATAAATTGTATGAACTGATTGAATGAATGACTACATAAATTAATAAATAAATAATATTAATAAATATACTTCCACCATGTGATTTGTGGCAATGAATATAGAAGAAAGAATTTTTTAAAAAAATTACTGACTATTTAATTATTAATAGAAATATACGATCACAGTAAATTAACTTGTAGGTAAGAGTTCACTAATATATTCTGCATATATAGCAATAGCAACAGCAATAGCACTTAGACTTATATACTGCTTCACAGTGCTTTACAGCCCTCTCTAAGCGGTTCACAGAGTCAGCATATTACCCCCAACAATCTGGGTCCTCATTTTACCAACCTTGGAAGGATGGAAGGCTGAGTCAACCTTGAGCTGGTGAGATTCGATCTGCCAAATTGCTGATAGCCGATTATCAGCAGAAGTAGCCTGCAGTAGTGCAGTCTAACCACTGCGCCACGGCGGATATATATATATATATATATATATGCATTATATATACATGTACAGTATACATATATGTGTGTGTGTGTGTGTGTGTGTGTGTGTGTATTTAAAATCTCGAGTGTTTTCCCGCGTCATAGTAAATAAGTTAGTTAAAATGTTTAAAATTCTGGTTAAAATCCTAGCTTAAAATCTTCTAAAAATCCTTCAGAACACTCTGCAAGGTTCTTTAAAACCTTAGCTAAAATCCTACCAATACCTTAAAAGTTTTTCTTTCTAGCAACATTTCGATATACATACATACATATGTGTGTGTGTGTGTGTGTGTGTGTGTGTGTGTATGTACAGGTATATATACATACATATATTCTGTATGGTGCAAGATTAAATGCAGTATTGGAAGCAAACTCTGCCTTCAACCAGGACTCAAGATTGACTCAGCCTTCCAGCCTTCCAAGGTCGATAAAATGAGGACCCAGATTGTTGGGGGCAATATGCTGACATTGTAAACCACTGAGAGAATGTGATATAGCATTATGGAGAGGTGTATATAAATCTAAGAGCTATTGCTATTTATTAGCCTCCAGACTAACATGACTGCTATATTGATAATCAATATAGAAGCATTTTACTATTATGATGGGGTGAAGAGAATGGAAAGAGGTTAATCATGTAGGATAGTTAAGTAGGGAATAATGACAAACTGGTAATAAAGTAAGCATTCCTTCTGAAAATATCTAGAGACAATTCAAAAATGGGTATATTTTTGAAAGCATTCTCTGCTTGAATTTCTTTAATATCATCAGTAAAAATCAGTGCATATTTGCAAGTCTTAAAGTTATGTGGGTTTTTTTTCATTTTCTTTAATGCATATACTTTTGCACTTAAAGAACAGTTAAAAAATAGTAAACATGAAATGTGAAAAGAACCAAACTAGCTATAAAAATGTAATAAAACAAGTATGGTCATAATTCAGGTACTATAGATAAGTAGGCAGATAGAGATAGATGTTTTCCAATAGAAATATTTGTAATCTTTGAAATAGAAAAATGCATTCATTTTTGCCATTAGATAGCATTATTTTTCCAATACTGTCACTCAAAAGAAATATAAACTATACAGTACAATTAAACATGCTTTACACAATACAATATTGTAGCCTCCAATTTTGGATGTGGCAAACAAAATGAACCTTAAATGTGCTAAAAGGAAGTTTTTAGACTAATTTATCTGAGAGGTTTAGCTTCCTGGAACAAAGTTAATATATTTTTAAAAGGAAAGTGATCACTTTCCCATGAAAGTTTAGAGCAACAGGCACATGAACATACTAACCTAACCATGAAGAATGAGGACAACTTTAAAGTCATCCCTCCAGGAGCCCTTGTGATCCACAGAAAAGTGGGTTGTGACCATAGAATGAACGTTTTATTGAATGTGGCAACTGATTTATAAAATTGCTAATACTAAAACTCCTAATATCAAAAATATTCTTCTTTTGGAGTTAGGCAAATGTATTTATATCCTTTGGAGGAGAAAAGACCCCTTTCTGTCTCCCTCCCACTCATCTTTCTATTTCTCCTTCCTTCTCAGTTTAGGAATATATTAGCTTACATATTTACAGGAAGTTTCACAGTAAGAATGTCATGAGAGAACTTGATACAAAAATAGTTCTATTTATTTGTTTAGGAATGGAAACTATAACTCACTTGTCACATCTTACTGTAATTCTCAAGTCCTTCCTTGAACTGGAGCTGCAGTGACTCTCCAACTACTGTATTGAAGAAAACATTTTACAATTTTGCAGTAAGTACTTGGATTCTATTGGAAAATGAACATATAACTAACAATTCTTAAGTGTCAGTGTTTCTTTATTACTCTTGGTATCAGCATTTTCCAGCCTGATGCCCTTCAGATGTCGATGATAGACATATCACCTTCGAAGTCCTCAAGCCAGCAAGGTCAAATCTAGTATATCTGGAGGACACAAGACTAGAAGAGACTAATAGAGCTTTTCATCTTGTTTCCTGAAATTTTTTTTGAGATGATGAATGATCAGGTTATTAAAGTGTTGTCTGACTTGTCTTCTCTTCTGTTTCCATTTTATAGCAAGAACTAGAAGGCTAACTTTAGACAAAGAAAAATTGTAGCTAGCAGCAATGGAATATTTGAGGAATATGTTTTGACCAATTTTTAAAATGGAAACATTAAAAAAAAACCTCTGTGGACTTTCCAAGTTCCAGTTGCCATAACAACTAGAAGTATTTTTAGTTTTTGTAGAAATGTATCATAGTCTTTAGCATAAATGGAAGCTTCCTGACCCACCGTTTAATAATTCTCAACATTTAAAAAAAAATTGGATTAAAGAAGGCAATTTGTTCAATGTAGGAATTAAAAAAGACTCTGATGAACAGGGGAAGAGAAATATAATTTTAAGGATAAAGTGAGTATCAGATTCCATTCCAAGTCTGCCAATCATGAATGCAATGGAATGGGACCAGAGTAGATTTTTAAAAGCTTAATATTAGATGTCCATCACATGTAACTATTTTAAATAAAAATTTAAAATAATTACATGTTGTTATTACATATTATAAAAATTTATAATAATAACCAATAATACATGTTATTATTAAATTATTATAGATACTATCACTATATTCTTTTAATTCTTTAATGTTATGATTTATTGCTGGAAAAAGTGAGGGAAGAATTTTATAGTGTACCATGCATATAGATAAAAAGATAGTTGGAAAGAATGCAAGGTAGAAAATTGCAGTCAGTCTATTAAAGGATTATTTTAAATAGCTTTTTAAAATGCATCTTCTCCAATTCTTAGTTATATATGTTTAAACTTATTTTTGCAGATAAATTGGGAATATGGAGCTTCTTTTTCCATTTGATTCGTCTGCAAATTGCTCCTTTCCTTCCTTTGTATTGTTACATGAGCTCCAAGGTTTGCCTTATGGTCTCATATGCTCACAGCCCTGGAAAATAGCCACCTTCAAATCACTTTTGACTGAACACTGAGGTACAACTGCTTCTTTACACTATACTGGAAATTTAAAATAGCAGCAAAACTTTACTAGTTACAACATATATATTTGATCTTTCTCACTTGCACACACAAACTCATCCACAAATCCTTATTAACTAGGTTGGTAGGCACTAGATAGAGGGATGAAAGCTGACAAGTCTGGATTCAAAGATTACTTTTGGGTGGGTTTCAAGAAATCTTTTATTCCCAGATTGACCAGGTGGCACCACAGAAGGAGGGTTATGCATTAACAGAGCTCCATGGGGGTTTCACAAAATCCAACTGATACCTGCATGCCAGGAGACCCTATGGGGCAAAAGCCTCCCTGGAGGGGTGGTGAAGAAAGGAGGAATACTTTGTAGATCACGAGGAAACAGAAATTTCCTATTTGATCCAAAGGAAACCCTCCTGATCGGCAGCAGAGACAATGGCCATTTTTGGCAAGACCAAAGCTGTGACAATTGGGACAAGAAGATTATGTGCTGGAGTGAATTGTGGATTGAAACTGGGTGAGACAACTTTCAACTTCTATACTAGAGACTTAAACCCAAATAAAAGAACCCTAAAAAAGTCTCTCCAAAACATTAAGAAAGTGGCAATTTATTACATGGAGAAAGATCATAGACCTAAAAGTGAAACAAACTATAAAGGGAAGATTGTGAAGCTTTAAAATAAAAAAGGACTGGACTGGAACTGTTAGCAGTGTGAAAAAGGATTTAATTTGTGGATAATATTGCTTGATTATTGGAAGAATTCATCCAAAGAAAGGGGAATTTTGCTTCTCATTACTCCTATTTCCCCCCCCCCCAAGTTTTACAGTGTTTAAAGCTGGATTTTAGGGGGGAGGCACCATCTACTGGTTAAATAAGGTATTATTATTAGTGTTTTGTGGGAATAACTTTAGACTAAGAATTACTTGATATAATCCAAGAATAACAAAGAGGAGTAGTGAAAGACAAACAACACCTGGAAGGCCTTTTTATTTGGTTCCATATCAAGTTGAGTTTTGGCTGTCTGGAGCCATTTGAAGATTTTTAAGGCAAGAAACATCTTTGAAACTGCATATCTGACTTTGTGGTTTACAGGCATTTGGGGAAATTTGGTAGGCCAATTTGGAATACTAAGAAGAAAAAAAGAAAAATTGAATAAGACTTAAAGTTTGGAAAATTCAGAGGGTACAAATTTGAAATTTTTAAGGACTATAAATTTAGGCAGTTTGAGGAACAGTTCCAGGACCATGTAAATTTTATTAATACTGGTGTGTTTGGTGTTTCTGGACAATTGGGAAATTGAAATTTTGGTGGAATATTAAGCAATGGTTAGTGTAGTATATCAACACAAAATGTCTGAGCAGGAGAAAACAAATGCAGTCTATAAAGAAATAATGTTGATGTTTCAATGTATTAAGGAAGATATAACAACGACTCATAAGGAGATGATGGAATTGATGCAAGATACGGTGAGACTAGGAAAACAGCAGCAAAGGACAATAAAACATGAACAAAAAATTCAGAAAATAGAGGAGAAACCAGAAAGTGTTAAGGAAAAAACAGAAGAGATAATTCCAAAAATGATACAAGTAGACAAAGAGATGGAAGAGATAGCAATAATTCCAAACACAGAACAAATAGAATATTTTTTAAGAATTCAAAATAGAAAAGAGTATAAAGAGAAAGATGGGGGAACTGAGGATGGGTACTCTAGAGATCCAACAGCAAGAGACAGATGCTGTGGCAGCGAAAAAAGTTAGATTAAATAAAAATGACAAAAGGAGTTACAGGATACCAGAGGAGAACCAGGACAGTCACCAAAAAGTTATTAAGAGTGGAAATTCTAAAAAGGGCTAGAGATGATGGATAGACATAGAATACTTTTTAATAAGTGTTAGAAAAAAGAAGTAGAAAGTAGAAATTGGGAAAATAATATTATGTATACTGAAATATAATAGAACATATTATGTTTACTGTGTATACACAAATGTTAGAAATTGAAAAAGTATGATTATGTATATTTAAATGGTAATATCACTATTAGAATTGTATGCAAAATATATTGACTCAGATAATACACTATTCACCAAGTACTTATGGATGTTAAAGAAAAAAATTATAAATAAAATTATGTCTTTCTTTCTTTCTTTCTTTCTTTCTTTCTTTCTTTCTTTCTTTCTTTCTTTCTTTCTTTCTATAATATAAAGAAATCTTTTATCCCCCAAAGTCTTTGCTTTGTTGACTCTCAACTCTGATAGCTTTTGATGGGACTTTGATTTGGCAAAGGGTTTTCCATGTGCTCAAGACCAATTTCTTTTCTTTGGTTCAGGTGATATTTTTTCCTTTGTTTCCTTTGTTTGTTAAAACTTGGTTCAATCAAAATGAATCAATCAAAATAAAGCTGGAAGGGACCTTGGAGGTCTTTTAGTCCAACCCCCTGCTCAAGTAGGAGACATTTCAGACAAATGCTGTCCAGTCTTTTTGTAAAGATCTCCAGTGATGAAGCACCATAAGTTCTGAAGGCAAGCTGTTCCACTGGTTAATTGTTCTCACTGTTAGAAAGTTTCTCCTTAATTCCAGGTTGCTTCTCTTCTTGATTAATTTCCATCCATTGTTTCTTGTCTTACCTTCTAGTGCTTTGGAAAATAAGTTGACCCCTCGTCCTTGTGGCAGCCCCTCAAATACTGGAATACTGCTATCATGTCACTCCTAATACTTTCTTTCTCTAGACTACCCATACCAAATTTCTGCAACTCTTCTTTGGATCCTGAGCTTGTTTTCTGGGATGTTGGCTATTCCTGCCAGCTTAGTGTCATCTGCAAATTTGATGAGTTCCCCCCTTCTATTCCCTCATCTAAATCATTTATGAAGTTACGAAGAGTCCTATGCCTAAGATGGAGCTTTCTGGTACCCCACTGCTTACTTCCTTCTGTGTAGATATAGTACCATTAAGGACTACTTGTTGAATATGGTTTGGCAGCCAGTTACTAATCTGTCTGGTGGTGATGACATCTATCCCATATTTTACTAGCTTACAAAGTAGGTTGTGGTCTACTTTGTAAAATTCTTACTGAGATTCAAGTATGCTATGTCCATGGCATTCTGCTGGTCTACTAATTTAGTTAATTTGTCAAAGAATGAAATAAGATTGATTAGGCATGATCTGTTTTTAAAAACCCATGCTGGCTTCTAATTATAATTTAATTTGTTTTTAGATGTCTGCAGATCTGTTTTTTGTTTATCATTTCTAGGATCTTCTCAGGTATTGATGTCAGACTGATTGGTCTGTAGTTTCCTGACTCTGGTTTTTTCTTTTTTGAAGATGAGAACCACATCAGCTCTTTTTCAATCCTCTGGTAGTTCCCCAGTGCTCCAGGATTTTTGAAAGATATGGTACAATGGTTCTGAGATAACATCTGCCAGCTCCTTCAGAACTCTGGGATGACAGGTTCCATCAGATCCCCGTGATTTATATTCATCAAGACCAGATAGGTGTTCTCTTACCATTTTCTTGCTTATTTTAATTTTTATTTCTAGTCTGTCTTTCACTTGATAATGCCTCTTTTCTAGGTGTTTACATACCGCTTTTCAGGAAGAGGCTATGAAATCTATTGCTCAGTTCCAGTGGGGCTGTACTTGAGTGTACTGAATTAGACAGCAGGGATCTTATACTTGGTTGCTGTTTTTTGTATGAATGACATGTTTACATCGGTCCTCTTTTAAAGGTTTTGAAGGTTCATTTACAGGATCATTTCTATTAGAAGTTGTTTGTTTCTTATTATGTTCAGTTTGGATATAACTTTCTTGCGTAGGTTGGAGTTTCTCATTTTGTAGCTTGAGTTTCAGAGTAGTTAGAGTTGCCTCAAGACACTCAATTAATTGACACTTGGCACATGTGTAATTTGTGTCTTCTATGGACATAAGCATGTACATGCCTTTACAAATCCAACTATTGTGATGTACAAATCACATTAGCAATAGCAGACTTATATACCGCTTCACAGTGTTTTGCAGCCCCTCTCTAAGCAGTTTTACAAAGTCAGCATATTGCCCCCAACAATTTGAGTCCTCAATAGTAATGGGTTCCTTCTAAATTACTTCCCCATTGGGTCCTTTAGATAAGATTTCTGGATTTTGTCCATCCTACTTACATGCCTGCTCCATCTTTAGGCATGGCAGCTTCACCCTAATCTCACAGTATCTCGTAGTTAAAATAAGTATTAGCAAAGAGAAGCAAGCCTCCTGGAAAGAGATTGCACTGTAGGAACCCCTCCCTAACTGAACATTTATGTCTATAATGAAATTATATTTATATTTGTATTGCAGTATTTAATGTTTGTATTGTTCTCAGTATTAAAGGATTAGTCATAACCTTTTTCAACAAAGTAACTTTTCTTTTTAAATTTGAAGTATTAAAAAAAAAACTGCAGCAAATGGATTAAAAACCAAGTTCAAATATTTCTGAAGCAAAATGCACATGACTTCCTCAGCTAAACTACATGTAGTCCTTATTTAGCCATCTGTTTAGTGACCATTCAAAGTTACAATATACAACAGTTACTAAAAAAAGTAACTTATGACCAGTCTTCGCACTTATGACTATCACAGCATCCCCATAGTCCCGTGATCAAAATTTGGGCACTTTGCGACTGGCATGTACAATATTAGGATGGCTTTAACTTCCTGCAATCACCATTTGCAACCTTCCCAGCTGGCTTCTGACAGGCAAAGACAATTGGGGAAGTCAGATTTGCTTAATGACCATGTGATCTACTTAAAAACTGCAGTGATTTGCTTAACAACCTTGCTTAGCATCTTGCTTGGCAACATCTTGCTCATCTGTTCTAGCTTGTTTACATCTAATCTTTGCTTGCTGATCTTATTTTCCTGCCTGATCGTCCATTTTCCCGCCCGATCGTCCATTTTGCATCCCAGGTAGTCAGCTATAACTGCAGCTGTGCTGTACATTAATTGGTTTGTTTTTTGCAGTGAGCTGGTGCTTATATTTGATACTGCAGAATTGACATCTTTTAATGCCAGACTTAACAATTGTTGATAAGAAAGACAAAATCTGGTTAGTGGATGTGGCAGTACTTGGAGACAGCAGAATAGAAGAGAAAGAACTGGAGAAGATAACAAAATGCAAAGACCTGCTAGTAGAAATAGAATGACTGTGACAAAAGAAAGCAAAGGTAATACCAATAGTAATAAGTAGGTGCCTTGGGTTCAGTATCAAAATGATGATATCTATAACATTATCAAACATCAACATTTACTATCCCAGGTCCTTGGGGAGGAATGAGTAGGCAAACAAAAATGCCAAATTCAATCTGAACATCTCTCTGTCTCTCTCTGTCTCTCTCTGTCTCTCTGTCTCTCTGTCTCTCTCTCTCTCTCTCTCTCACACACACACACACACACACACACACACACACACAGAGAGAGAGAGAGGGAGGGAGGGAGACAGAGAGACAGAGAGAGAGACAGAGAGAGACAGAGACAAAGAGATGAAGAACAGGAAGAGACGAGGAGATCTAACATTTTCAACACATGGAACATATTTATCTAGATCCTTATTTTTCACAAATTATTTGCTACAATCTATGGGACATATGTATGGGTAGTTTACAATCCTATCCTCGTTGGTTAGTCAATTCCAGTGACAAAGCTGCTTCCAGTGATGAAAGCTGCTTCCAATTCCAGTGATAAAGCCCTAAAAGCATCTCTTGCAATTATTACATATACAAATCAGATTGCAAATAGCAATGCCCTAATTGCCATTAAGTATTTAAACCTGAAGTTTAGCGTAGCTGTATGTCCCAAGCTTAGAAGTTATCCAATCAAAATTCCTAAGAAGTATAATATGTGTTCTGTTAGATTGGCACAGGGAAAAGAATACGCAAGCAGCAAGTTCGTTTAGCACTTTTATTAAGAGAATCAGAACTGCCGGCTGTGCTGCTGGGCTCGCCTTATAAAGGGAGCCGGCAGATAAGCCGGCCAATGACAGATGTTTAAATCTCCCGCTGGTGGACTAGCCAATCTGGCAGGGATGCCCATATAAGGACATAACACCCCTCCCCTCCTAGTTCTTAGTCCATCTTTCCATTGGTCATGTACGTGATGTAGTCGTGCAGGTAGGCGGGGCGCCTCACCGTCCTATCTGACTTGTGCAGATCACTTCTTGCCTCGCTGTCAACCCGCGCAGGTGAGGCTCTTGTCTGTCCCGGTTCCCGCCTTGGAACCATCCGGAATTCGGTCGTCGAGTGTGCGGGCTCCGGCCCAGCACCTCCGGCTGGGTTCTCGGGACTCCCCATTGGCCCCGGGGAATGATGCCTCGGCCCCTGCAACTCGCCGCAGATCAGGACTGGACGCCCGGAACTCAGTAAATTGATGGTTCCTTTCCCCTCATTCCTTGGCTGCTTTTCAGTGCTAGAGGTGTCTGCTGCCATCCAGGTCCATGGTCTCGGTTGCTGCTGCAGCCATCGCGATTGTCATTGGGGGTCCCTCCATTCCGGTGGTGATAGTTGGCCTGCTCCGCTGTTGTGGAGCGGTCTGACCTTGCCGGAGTGTCGGAAGTCTCCCTCATCTGGGTGTTGTAGGCCTACCTCATCTGGCTGTGGGAAGCCTAACTCGTTGGGGTGGCACAGGCCTACCTCATCTGGGTGGTGTAGGCCTACCTCGTCAGACTGGTTTTTGCCATTTTCGCCGCTTTCCTTCCACCTTTTCCGGAGTTGGTCGAGATGGTGTTTGATGATCTGCCTGTCTCCCAGCTCCACTTGGTACGAGCTCAGGCCCATTGTTCTGCTGATCACTCCCTTGAGCCACTTCAGAGGTTCGCGGAAGTTGAGAGCGTAGACCGGGTCTCCCTCGGTGAAGGTGTGCGGCGGCCGGGTTGCGTTTGCTGGTTCTTGGGGGTTGTACTGGGGGTGCAGCCGGTCCAATGGTGTCCTCAGCTTCCTCCCCATGAATAGTTCGGCTGGACTTCTGTGTGTGGTGGTGTGGGGTGATATGCTGTGTGAAGAGGAATTTATCGATCCTCTCCTGCCAGTTCCCGGTGCCCATCTTGGTGAGAGTTTCCTTGGTGAGCCTCACCATCCTCTCAGCTTGCCCATTTCCCACTGGCCTGTATGGGGCAATGAGGGCATGGCAGATGCCCAGCTCAGCCAGGAACGATTCCATCGGCTTGGCGGTGAGCTGCAGCCCGTTATCTGACACCACGGCATCCGGAATGCCATGAGTGGCAAAGAGTCTGCACAGCACCCGAACGGTTGCCTCGGTGGTGATGGTGGGCATTTGGATGACCTTCAGCCATTTGGAGAATGCATCCACCACGATGAGAAGGTATTTGCCTGCCATAGGTCGTGCAAAGTCAATGTGAACGTAGGACCAGGGGGCACTAGGCGTCTCCAATTCTATGGGTTGGGCTTGTGCTGGCTCTGGTCTGACCTCCTGGCATGGGGTGCATCTGGAGACCCATTGTTCAATGTCCTTGTCCAGGATGGGCCACCAGACATAGCTTTTGGCCAGTGCCTTCATTTTCACAATGCCTGGGTGCCCAATGTGAAGGCTCTCCAAGGTCCTCTTCTGCAGTGGTCATGGAATCACTACTTTGTCGCCCCAGAGTAGGCAGCCCTTCATCGTTGAGAGTTCTTATTGCTTTCTTAAGAAGGAGCTGAACTCTTTGCCCACTTTTTCTGTTGGCCAACCCCTCAGACCCAGGACATGACTTGCCTGAGGGTCTTCTCCTTTTTCGTGTGGGCTGCCATGTCCGTGGAAGATACTGGGCACCGCAGGTCTCCGTTGATGTGGAAAAGGCCGAGGGTGGGTGCGGGGTCTTCCACCCATTCCTGTGTTGGGCACCTACTGAGGGCATCCGTGTTACTGATGGTTTTGCCAGGTCTCTGTGTGAGAGTGTACGAATACCTGGTGAGGAAAATGGCCCAGTGTGTCATCCTGGGTGACATGTATGTCGGTGTTTGTTTGTCGCCTGCGAAGAGTCCGAGGAGGGACTTATGGTCAGTGATGATTTTGAATGCCCTCCTGTAGAGGTATTCGTGGAAGCGCTTGATGCCAGCCACGATGGCCAAGGCTTCCTTATCCAGCTGGCTGTAGTTGCGCTCAGCTGCCGCCAGAGTCTTAGAGAAGAAAGCGATGGGGGCTTCCATGTTGTTGGGCAGTTGGTGGCTGAGGACAGCCCCGACTCCATATAGAGACGCATCACAGGTCAATACCAGTGGAAGCATCTCGTGATACTGTATCAGCACGCTGTCCAAGCATAGGAGCCCCTTGATGTTATTGAACGTGGTTTCTTTGCCTCTACCCCACTTTCAAGGGGCCGCTTTTCCCAGAAGGTGATGGAGTGGCTCAGCAACAGTGGCTTTCTATTTAAGGAAAATGCTATAGAAGTTTAGCAATCCTAAGAAAGCCTGAAGCTCTGGCTTGTTTTGGGGGGCTGGAGCTTCATGAATCACCTTGACCTTAGATTTGGTGGGGTGTATGCCAGTGCTATCTATTAAATAGCCCAGGAACTCGACCTCCTGGACCCCAATGATGCACTTGTCTCTCCTCACACACAAACCCTTCTCTTGGAACTGCTTCAGGATGAGTCTAAGCTGTTCGAAGAGTTGAGATCTGGAGGTGCAGGAGATTAATACATCTTCAAAGTACGGCACCACCCCTGGAATGCCTTGGAGAAGGAGTTCCATTATTGATTGAAAAATGCCAGGGGTTGTGCTGACTCCAAATTGGAGGTGGTTGCATTTGAATGCGCCCCGGTGGGTGACAATAGTCTGAGCCTCCGCAGTTTTTTCATCGACTGGCAGTTGCTAGTAAGCCTGGGCCAGGTCCAGTTTTGCAAATATGGTCCTATTCCCGAGTGAATGCAACAGATGTTGCACCACTGGGACTGGGTATGCGCGCTGCTGTAATGCCCGGTTAATGGTGCATTTATAATCAGTGCAGATGCACACAGATCCATCATGCTTCAATGGGGTCATAATGGGAGTCTCCCATGCAGCATGATCGATTGGTTCCAATATGCTTTGGGCAATCAGTTTATCCAACTGAGCATCTACCTTAGGCCAAAGTACAAATGGAACCCTGTGAGGCTTGAGCCGAATTGGAGTGATTGAGGTATCTAAATTGAAAGAGATAGGTTTCCCCAAGAATTTACCTAAGCTGCCATTGAAGACATCCTTGAACTCTTCAAGGAGCTTGTCGAGTTCATCCTGCCAAATCTGATGGATTCGTCTAATTGAGAGGCTCGAACCACTCCACTCCAAGCAGGGTCGGGTGGCTGTCCTTAACGATGGTGATGGGTAGGTCACCCTTGAAGGCATGGTAGCTGATACTCAGTGAAGCTCTCCCCAGGACCCCGATGGGGTTTCCACAAAAATCAACGAGCCTTGCATGAAGCGGCTGCAGTTGGCTCTTTGAGATTTGCGGTTTCAGCTTTTTGAGATGCTGCCAGCTCATAATGGAGTAGATTGAGCCCGAATCTACTTCCATGGCACATGGAGTCCCTTCCACTTGCACAGTCATGAAGAACTTTGTGGCATTGTGGTCATTGGTGTGGGCAATGGTGGTTTGGTGGACTGCTCTGCTTTGCGGGTACCCATCTCCCTCGCGCCTTGGTTGATAGGACCATCTGGATGTCCTCTGGTAATCACGGTTTTCTGGCTTGGCTTTCTCCCGGACTGGTTCTGGAGCTCTGCAGGCTTCAGCAATATGGCCTTTTCATTGGCAACGGCGGCAGGTCGCGTCTCTCCACCAGCATCTGGCTCTCACGTGGTCACCATTGCAGCTGGCACAGTTCTCCCCTCAGTCGCCATTTTGTGTGGTTTCGTGCCTTGGTGGTCTGAAGACCTTGTGGACCGCCATTTCCTCGTCCGACTCGGATCCAGCAGTGGATTCCTCGGATGAGGTCTGGGGAGCTTTCTTTATTTTGTGGACTGCCTTGGCTCTCCACATCGCTGCTGCTGCCACCTCTGATGTTTCTGTGGCTGTGGCCTCTTCAATCACGTCTTTTAGTGATACCTTTCTCCTGCTCAGCAACTTTCTCTGCAGGGAGATGTCCCACATCCCAAAGACGATGCAATCTCAGATGGCATTGTCCACGTGATCAAACTCGCAGCTGGCAGCCAACTTCTGCAGTGCTGCCATGAAGTCCTTTATGGATTCACCCTCCTGTTGATTCCGTTGGCTGAAGGAGAATCTGTTCACCATCGGTGTGCCAGTTGGGGCATAGTGTTCCTGGAGAACATCTTGGAGGTCGCTCCACGCCATGGTCTCGATGTCCTGGGGTGCCACAAAGTCGATGGCCATCTCCAGGACTGCCGATCCGCAATGTGCAAGGAACAAGGCTCGTTTGCGGTTGTCCTCCAGGACAACCTGGATGTCCTTCATAGCCGTTGCCGGTCAGGAATTGGCGGAACCTAATCATATAGGATTTCCACTTCTCCTGGTCGGGGTTGAATGGTGCCAGCGAGATTTGTGGCGCTGCCATGGTTCTTGTGCTACCAGCTCTAACTGACTCCAGCTCAGTGACTTGCTCTGTTGAGTCGGGCTGGGTGGCGATCGTGCCACAAGGTTCTTCGCTGTGGTTCTTGAAATCCTTTGTCGCCAGTGTTAGATTGGCACAGGGAAAAGAATATGCGAGCAGCAAGTGGTCCGTTCAGCACTTTTATTAAGAGAATCAGAACAGAAAGGGAGCCGGCAGGCAAGCCAGCCAATGACAGATCTTTAAATCTCCCGCCGGTGGACTAGCCAATCTGGCAGGGATGCCCATATAAGGACATAACCCCCAATTCGGCAGGGATGCCCATATAAGGACATAACACCCAATCCGGCAGGGATGCCCATATAAGGACATAACATGTTCCTTATGTAACTTGTAATGATTTTATACAGGTAGAATTAGGTAGCATCTCCTATGGGGCTTAAATCTCTGCCAGTTCAAATTCTGGATGAAGCAAGCTAATCCATCTCACCTTGTTCAACAGGCTTTACTCTGCTCTAGGGAGACATATTAATAATGACTTGGCATGCTGTTGCCTTTACTTGTCATCATTTTCTGTTGGATGTAATTCAGCTATAGTTGAACGGAAGCAGAGGATTTGGGTCTTACATATTCAGATTGACAGAGACAGTATTTCCTGTTTTTTCTATATTATAATTGCTCCCTTTCCTGGAATGTCACTATTTGCTTCTACATTTTCTCACAGGAGATTTTATACTCTGCAAATTCTGCATGGATTCAGGTGTCACACATTAGAACAATGATTGATATATGTACTGATTCCCATAGAAAGCTGCCCATGCTTATACTTAAACACAGAGATTGAATTTGCATCACATGTGCTATTAAAATTCCCAATATACATCAGTGATGATCATTACACATAGCAGCAGTTGTCAGTAACTTTAATTGCTACAATGATTATGAGATTATTGTTCTCCTTTAAGTAATCAATTCTCAGAAATCTTTAAGATTACAAAATTCTGATCGCATGGCTTTCAAAAATTACTTTGTACTGCCTTCACATAGTTGTTTCAGATTTTTACACTATTTTATGTAATTGCATTTTTTCTTTTATTTGCTATATTCTATTTATGGACCATAAATAAATAGCTTTGGACAATAAATAAACAAGTAAACAAACTATTATCCATCAAGCCACTGAATCTCAAATCCTGCTATGCTAGTGGTTTAAGGTACTAGAAACCAGGGGACTGTGACTTCTAGTCCCACCTTAACCATGAAAGTCAACAGTATGACCTTGGGCCAATTACTTTCTCTTAGCCCAGCTCACCTCACATGGCTATTGTTGTGGGGAAAATAAAAGGAGGAAGGTCTATTGGATATATTTACCACCTTGAGAGATATTTGTAAAAATAATAAACATGGAATATAAACAAATAAATAAGTCATTTTTGTGGTAGAGGATCTTTCTGGGAGGGATGAGCAAAGAATGTCAGGAGTGTATGCTATGAGTATTTATTCCTGGAAGGGTCATCCAAAGCATGAAGGACACTTGTATTGGGTAGGGGGGGGATATAGGAAGAAGTCAGAGACAGATTATCACTTTATTGACAATGACAAAGGCATGCACAGATGAAGGAAACGGTAAACCATCACTGTATTTTGGCAAGAAAAATATGTGGATAGAAAATATAAAATAATTTTACAATATAATGGGTCCCTCAATTCATATGGTGCTCAACAGTTATATAAAAATATAGAAAGACATTGAAGGTAAAAATAAGCAGGGAGAAATAAGATCTCCTGAATTTGAAGAGGCTCCAACCTCAAATTGGTTGGCAAAAAATGGCAATTGCTAGATAGTAACTGATTCAAAGAAAATAAAAGATTCTAATATAAAACAATAATATTTATCTAATTCTATTTATTAAATTTATATACTGCCCGTTTTGTGATTTGAGTCAATTCTGACTGGCTTATTAACTAAAGGGGTTAAAAATCAAGGAAAAAATAGGATTCAAATATTTGTTAGCTTCTCTATTTCTAATTATCATTTTTTTCCCACTTGTTTGAGGGAATGTGTCACTGGAGGCAGAGGTATATGGTCCAAAAAGTCAACACATTGGCCGCAACAGTGTGATTAAAATTTTGGCTGGTTTTATGTATATTTTTATTTCATTATTATGACTTTCACCTTAACTTTTTGTTTTTAACCATAGCCTGCAGACAACCCTGATTTGAGCTGAGCGTGACTTTTGATGTTTGTAAGAACACATTAAGACTGTTTTCTTGGCTGTTATAATGAAGGGATTGTTGTTACTTTCTTCTAGAGGTTGGGCTTTTGGTTTTTGAATTTTCCAGGCTAACAGATGTGGAGCTTCCTGGTGACCTCCAAACCTGAATAAAGAGCTGGAATTTGAACAAATTTGTAGTGAGACATTGGAACAGTTCAGCTCAGGACTTTCACATTATTAGGAGAAAATAATCTGAAAAATTGACTCTTGGGCTTTACAGCAGGATAAAGAAGAGTATTAACTACACATGGGTGTTCAAGAATATTCCTGAGGATATGATGGACAACTAAGAAAACAAACTGATGTATCATTAAACAAATTATTCAGAGTTCTCATTTGAGGTACAAATGATCCTACTTCAGACACATTATGTGAAGACCTGGCTCTCTAGACAAGACTCTAATGCTGGGCAAGGTGAATGGAAAGAGAAGGGGAGAATGAGCAGAAGGAAGGTGGATGGGATCTGTTATGACAGCAATGGTTACTCTTTTGGAAAATTGAAGGACAAGTTGTTGAAAAAATCTATGGGATCACTAAATGTTGACACTGACTTGACAGAACATAATGTCAATGAATTGAGGCCTTTGAACTATGGTGCTGGAGAGGACTCCTGCGAGTCCCTTAGACTGCAAGGTGATCAAACCGGTCAGTCCTAAAGGACATCAACCCTGACTGCTCTTTAGAAGGCCAGATCCTGAAGATGAAACTCAAATACTTTGGCCACCTAGTGAGAAGGGAAGGAGTCACCGGAGAAAAGACTAATGCTGGGAACGATTGAAGGCAAAAGAAGAAGGGACGGCAGATATGAGATAGCTGGATGGAGTCACTGAAGCAGTAGGTGTGAGCTTAAATGACCTCCAGAGAATAATAGAGGACAGGAAGGTCTGGAGGAATGTTGTCCATGGGGTTGCGATGGGTCAGATATGACTTCGCAACTAACAACAATGACAACAAAATGTCAATTAAGGCAACTATCCTTCATTGGATACAGGTACAGGTAGCTGTCTCAAAATTCTTCATAGAAATAATACATTGCTTCATGGAAATAGTACATTGCTTTTTTTTACAGAGGATGTTTCACTTGTGACTTGCAGCAAAAAACAAATGTCTTATCAGTAAACTGGACTGTTTGGTTACTGCAATACATACAGAACTTTAGTGAAAAAACAGATTGGATGTGCACACAGTTCAAAAAAGCTTTTCCAGACATTTTTCTAGAGATCCCAATAGGCAGGAAGGGAAGACCCCGGTAGAGAATAAAAATAAATACAGGACAGAAAATAAAAGATAACTAAATAGGCAAATAATAAGATTGATATGACAGATTTTATGATTTGTGCTTACCTATATAAGTGAAGCCTGTGTTACATCATTGAATATTATTATGTCATTGATCCCAGTAAAATTTTGGTCATTGAGAAGAATTGTGTTTCTGAGTATGAAGTTTCTGGTGAAGTAATTTTTTATGTGTAGAAATCTTATTTTAATTTTTTAAAAGAAAACAATCATTTAGATACATTCATGCCTTGAAATTGGAGATTTTATTACCATCGACAGCAGTCTTTTCTTAGGTTCTTTTTATTTTCAATGATACAATAAATCTCATGGAACAGGTGACTGATACTATTGTGGTATGCAACATATGCCCAAAGAACACCCAAATTATACATGTATTACATGTAAACAATATGAACTACTAGAAGAAAAAATAAGGGATCTAGAGACAACTCTAGCCAAACTCTAACCACTCAAGAAAACTACATCCAAATTGAACCAAATAATGAATAAATAACTCCCAGGGGATTTTATCCTGCTGATAAACCCTTTGAGGAAGACAAATGGAGGTATATCACATATAGAAACACAATAATCAAAGAAAGAAACAGCACACATCTAACAAACCCCTACTGCCCAATCTAACCCAACCAGAAGCAGCCCATTAAAACTAGGCAATCAATTTCCACTGATGAAAATATCCAGAGCCACAACGTCCCCCTCCAAGAAAACAAGCAGACACCTAGAAAAGAGACAGCATCAAATATCCCTTTAAAAAAGTCACATCAACAAACACACCTGAGATAAACAGAAAAGCACTCCAGATTGCACTCCCCAAAAAAGGAAGGCAAGTGTTGGTGATAGGGTATTCTATTCTCAAAAGAACAGAACCAGCCATCTGCAAACTAGACATACAATCTAGGAGGTGCGTTGTCTCCCTGGAACAAAAATCAAGGATGTGGCTGAGAATCTAACCAAAATAATTAGGCACCTGAGTACAATATTGAGAGATTACAAGCAACTAGGCAACAAAGTTAATGAGCCAGGAGCACAAGTAGTGTTCTCTTCAGTAGTCCCAATGAAACGTCAACATCCATTGAGGGGAAAAAAGAATTCTAGAAATAAACCACTGGCTAAAGAGTTAGTGTCACTAAGAAAACTTTGGTTCCTGGATCATAGACTGCATTACTTTCACAAAGGTCTCTTGGCAAGGGATGAGCTGCACCTCATGAAAACAGGGAAAATGTACTCGGAAAAAGACAGGTCCAACTCATCAAAAGATCTGTAAACTAAAATTGAAGGGGAAGGGTGACCAATCTTTAGAATCTCTAGAACACAAAACGAATCATAAATCCCAAGAAAACAAATCAAACAAATGAGGTAGGGAGTGATGAGAAAAAAGAAAAACTCAAGCAACAACTAAGAGATGCAGGAAACATACCCATGGAAGGCATAAATGTCTTAAATGCTTGTATACAAATGCTCAAAATTTGGGGAACAAATAGGGTGAATTAGAAGCAATAGTACACAAGGGCAGGTACAACATAGTTGCCATTACAGAAACCTTGTGGGATGAAACCCATAACTGGAATGTACTGATAGATGAATACAAATTGTTCAAAAGAAATAGATCAAGAAAAACAGGAGGAGGAGTTGCACTATATGTAAGAAATCACTACATATCTACAGAATGCACATCAGAGGTGGGTTCCTCCCAGTTTGGCCTGGTTCCGCCGAGCCGGTAGCGGTGACGATATGATGTCACCGAACCAGTTCTACCCCCCACCCCCCTGCCCTCCAGAGCTCTCCCCTTATTCTTACTTTTTATTTGGCCCCATCCCCAATCCATTACTGCCTCCTGAGTCCCAGCTGATCGGCTAGAAGGAAAAAAACTGTTTAAACTCTTGCTTCAAAGGGCCGCCCTACAGCTGATCAGTGTTAAAAGGCAGTGTGATGGTAGAACGGTGCCTCCAAAAACACATGAGTAGACCAGTGCCTGCAAAAATAAATGGGTAGACCAGTGCCTCCAAAAAAAATGAGTAGACCGGTGCCTGCAAAAAAAATGAGTAGACCGGTGCCTCCAAAAACAAATGAGTAGACCAGTGCCTGCAAAAATAAATGGGTAGACCAGTGCCTCAAAAACAAATGAGTAGACCGGTACCAGCAAGCAGTTAAAAGCCTGGTAGACCAGTACCTCTGCTAAATCCTAAAGAATTGTCACATGACTATCAAGCCATGCCCACAAAATAAGCCATGTCCATAGAACTGGTAGTAAAAAAATTTAGAACCCACCCCTGATCCACATGATCAAAGATGAAACACTTCCAGAATGTATATGGTTCAATATAAAAGGGGGGGGGGAGTGACATTGCATAGGTGTATATTACAGGCCCTCCCAACCAATTAGAAAAAATAGATGAATTCTTTGCCAACCAGTTAACAAATGTATGTAGGAAGCATAACACAGTAGTAATGGGAGACTTTAACTATCCAGATATCAACTGTGAGACACTCTGCAGCAAGTGAAAAATCAAATAGATTCCTAACCAACCTAGCTGACAACTTTGTCATCCAAAAGATAGAGGATGGAACTAGAAGTAAAGCTATACTGGACCTAATAGAGAAGAAGTAGTAGAGGGAGTTGAAGTTACTGGAACCTTGGGTAAAAGTGACCATGTCATCCTGGAATTCAATAGAATGCAAACACAAGCAATAGAAAATAATCCAACCTATGTCTTAAACTATAAAAGAGCTGATTTTTATTATTATTATTATTATTATTATTATTATTATTATTATTATTTATTGAACTTTTATACTGCCCTTCTCTTAGCAGACTCAGGGCGGTGAACAGCCAAGTAAAAACATAATACAAAAGTTAAAATCATTTAAAAATAATTTAAATACAATTTGGCCCCTAATTTAAAACATGTCAATTAAAATCAATCAATATCAAACGTTAAAACCAATAAAAGATCAGGCCAGCCCGGCTAACTGAAAGAAGTAGGTTTTTAGGGCCCGACGAAAAGTCCGGAGGTCTGGGATCACTCGTATCTCTGGGGGTAGATCATTCCATAGGGTGGGTGCCACCACAGAGAAGCCTCTCCCCCAGGGGGTTGCCAGCCGACATTGTCTGGCTGACGGCACCCTGAGGAGGCCCTCCCTGGGGGAGCGAACTGGCCGGTGGGAGGCAATTGGTGGCAGAAGGCGGTTCGGTAAGTACCCCGGCCCTAAGCCATGGAGCGCTTTAAAGGTGGTCACCAACACCTTGAAGTGCACCCGGAAGTCCACGGGAGCCAATGCAGCTCGCGCAGGAGAGGCGTCACATGGGACTGCCCCGTCGCTCCCATCATCCCCCGCGTGGCCACATTCTGCACCAGTTGGAGCCTCCAGGTGCACCCCAAGGGGAGCCCCCTGTAGAGAGTGTTACAATAGTCCAGACGAGAGGTGACAAGTGCTTGAGTGACCGTGCGTAAGGAGTCCCAGTCTAGAAAGGGGCACAACTGGCATATCAGACGAACCTGATAAAAAGCCCCCCTGGCCACGGCCGTCATATGCTCTTCTAAAGACAGCCGTGCGTCCAGGAGGACGCCCAAGTTGCGAGCCCTTTCTGTGGGGGCAGTGATTCGCCCCCAATAGCCAGCGATGGCACCAGCTGGCTATACCGGGACACCGGCAGCCACAGCCACTCGGTCTTGGAAGGGTTGAGTCGAAGCCTGTTTCTCCCCATCCAGACCCGCACGGACAAGAAACATAAAATCGATTCCCTAGAGAAAGCACAAGATTTCTTTGATTGTAATTTCATATTAGAATAAGAGCAGGAAACTAGACAAAACCCAGAAAACAAAAACCAAGAACATCCTACAGAGGAAGCGGAAAGAGAACAAGAAGAAAAGAGACGAATTGAAAAGGAGAAGATGGAGCGAGAAGGAGCCAGGGGGAAAATACAAATGATAACAAGGAACACAAAAAGACTTAGGATAAAAAACAGATAAATAAGGAAAATAGGATAAGAAATAAAGTTGATTTCAATCAACATAAACGGACTAAATTTACCAATTAAAAGAACACACACATTCAAAAAATTACAAAAATTAAATATGGATATCATAAATCTACAAGAGGTGCATATTAAAAGACAACACCAACAGTTACTAGAAAACAGAAGATTAGGAACACTATTCTCTTCATTAACAGAACAAAAAAAAAGAGGTATCACAGTATATATTAAAAACCATATACAAGCAAAACAAATTTATACAGACGGAGAAGGCAGGATATGGATGATTGATATCAAAATGGAAACCAAAAACATATTACTAATACCAATTTACGCACCGAATGGAAGCCAAAAAGAATATTTTTAAAAAATTCACAATATAATTAAAGAATTGGATTATGAACATATATGTATTGTAGGAGACTACAACGCGATTTAGACATAGAAAATGATTATAAAAGTATCAAAAAGAATAAATTCAGGAAAAAGACACTCCCAGATACCTTTAGAGATATGGCCCAAGAACTACAACTGCAGGACATATGGAGAGAACTTAACAAAACCAAGAAACAATATACATTTTACTCAAACCAACACAAATCCTGGTCTAGGATTGATATGGCAGAGTTAAGGAAGGACATAAAAGAAATTGAAATCACACCGAATGTATGGGCAGACCATAACCCAATAATAGTAGTCTGGAAAGGCCAACAAAAACCAAAAAGATGGATGATGGACAGAGAGATTATTAAGGATAAGGAATACATAGAAATGATTAAGAAAGAGATGGATATATTTTTTCAAATAAAAAAGAGAGAACGAACATCACTGCAAATTTTATGGGACACCACCAAAGCCTACATAAGAGGATTAACAATTTCCTATAAAGCGAAGAAAAATAGAGACAAACAGGAAAAGAAAGATGGTTTACTGACAGAACTTGGAAAATATGAAGAGGAATTACAGAAAGAACCACACAGGAAAATGATTAAAGAAAGAATAAACTTTACCAAACACAAAATAAATTTAATAACAACAGAAATAGCAAGGAAAATCAAAATGCCTAAACAAAATCAATTCGAATATGCAAATAAAACATGACGCTGGCTGGCTTATAAATTAAAAAAGGAAAAAAGAACAATATACCAACTACAAGATGAACAAGGACAAATTCAACACAAGAATGAGGGGAAAAAAAGAATTTTTACCAGAACCTATACGCACAGGAAGAAATCAAAGCAGACGAAATTAAAAACTATTTAAGTAAAACCAATATCCAAGAAATAAACGAAACTCAAAGAGAATTACTGAATAGACCAATTTCGATATTTGAATTAACAGAGGCAAGAAAAAAACAGAACAACAACAAGACCCCAGGCCCGGATGGTGTTCCATCGGAATTTTATAAAATTGGACACCACTCAATAGATAATATCTTCTTCCAGCTTGGCACTGCAGGCGTCGCGGACAGTCTCAGCAGACCGCCAGCCCTGCGATCTCATAAAGCCACTTTTGACAGCATTAATCTGCTGTCTTGCAGCTTGGAAACCTCTCCTTCAGGAAAAGAAGGAGAGGTGAGCCGGTGGGTTAGGGTAGAGCTCCCCAAAAAGCTCCTGGATAATTCCAGGGCTCGGAGGGTGAGAGCTCCCCACCTACCCCACTCAAGCTCTAGATCCAGGACAACTCTGTTTTGACAGAGCCAGACATTGCGACCAGCTCTGCTGTCAAAAGAAAGATTTAAAAGGTCCCAAGAGCAGATGGAGCGGAAGCAGGAGATCAGGCTGATTGCAAATATATCTACTTAGCTCCAAGGTTACACTGTTGCTAAAAAAGTTTTTAGAGCTGGAGGCTTGAAGATGGCTCTTCTGGTGTGGGAGTGAAAGTGAAAGTTAAAAAGGAAAGTGCCTTTTGCAACTTGTTTTGGAAGTGCTTTAAGCTGCTGGACTGAGAGTTGTAGTGGAAGAAGACTTCCGGCGGTGACGTAGAGTCGTGGCGGCACAGGAGAGAAGCGCTCTCTTTCTGATGCCGGTTTTCTGAGTTTTTGGAGCCTTTTCTGGTAAAGACCGATCCTGGAGAGATCGGGAATAAGGAGGGGAAACTTCGGGGGAGGCGAGGAGAGGTGCGATCTCCCACCGTACCGAGAAGATCCCTCATTCCAGGCTTGGAAGAAGCCAGCCGGTGCGACGAGCACAGCTGGCCTGGAGACTTGACGTGCCAATTGAGATCACTGGGAGCGGAGGAGTGAGTACAGTGCAAGATTTCCGAGGGTGAGCAGACAGCAAGAGTCAAAAATCCGGGCGATTTGGCGCAAAACTGAGGAGGAAATATTTTTCCGGAGGGGCAGCACGAAAAGAGAAGAACTCAGAGCGTAAAGGTGGCGGCAACTGAAGAGGTGAGCAGAAAGGAAGAGGACGGAACATAACCAGTGGAGAAAGAATAAAAGACACTAAAATAGCGAAAAACGAAGCCGAGGAGAAGTGGATTTAAATCATAGAGACTTAAAGAAAAACGGACAAACTTTGTATCCTCCCTTTTTTTCCCCTTTGGCTGCCCTAATGGAAAGAGAGAGGTAGTTTGGCAGAATAATAAAAAAAAAAAAACTGCAGACGGTGACTGGGCAGATTGGAGATCGCCATACTGAAACAGGGAAAGACCCCAACGTGAAAAAGAAGCAAGTTGGTTTTCCCCTTTGTTGAAAATATAACAAACGAGACTTACCGAACTGATAAAACATTGGATACATATTGTTCTTATAAAGCCCTCTTTTACTTAAATATAGATAACTGTGATTGATATTTATTAGAATTGATTAAGAATTACAGCGATACTTGTTTAGCAATAATAAAGTAGCATATAAAATAATATATAGTAAGCTAGAATATTTGAGAACTATATAATTATAGTGACTTAGAAGAAATCATTGGGAAGCAATTAAATTTAATTAAATTTGAACAAAAAAATTTTTTATTTGTGATTTTAGATAAATTAAGTATTATAATTATTAACCATTAAGTATTAAGTTTGTGATTATTTAAACTACATATTTATACATATCTATATATATTTATATCTATTTATACCTATAATATTTATTTATATCAACGCATATTAGTATTATATTGTAATATTTATATTATACTTAAATTTATAGTACTGTTACATTTTTTATGAAGATTTTATAGAGATAACTAACTGGTCAAAGGAAACTTACTTAAAGAAAAGAGAAAAAGATAATTTAAAATTTTGGATGGTGATTTGGGAAAAAGTTGATAAAATATTGGAGGAACAATACAGAATTTTGAAAGAAATGACAAGCACTACTACAACAATGTTGAAAACGGGAAAGAAAACAATACCAACTTTAGCAGGAACATCGGCCTCCCCGGTGTCACAGAAAACATTGGAGGGAATGTTTGCATCAGAAAAGCAATCAAGCACCCCTGGTATGCCAACGATGCAAGCTACATTAATAACAATCCAAGAAACAATGGTCAAACTACAAGAATGCATGACCAGAAACCATGAACAATCTAGAAAAGATATGGATGAGGTAAAGAGAGAAGTTAAGAACGACATTCAAAAGATCGATGAAAAAATGGATCTGATACAAGAAATTATTCAAAAAAATGATCAAAGAATAAAAGAAATAGAACAGAAGACCGAATTGACAGAAGGAAAGTTGGAAGCATTGGATACAAAAATGATGGGACTAAATAAGGAACTCGAGAATACAGTAGCGCAATTGGAAATGGAAAAGGCAGCATTTTTCCTACGTTTCCAAAATGTAGTGGAAGAGAGGGAGGAAGACCTGACGATGATAATGGCAGAGATGATAGCGGAGTCTCTTCAAAGAGAAAGGGAAGAAATAATAAATGAATTAGATGAAGTGTACCGGGTACACACAAACTACGCCCGGCAACACAAACTCCCTCGGGAGGTACATATAAGATTTGTAAGAAGAAAGGTGAGGGATATTGTATATAAAATAATGAAGGATGAACCTATGTACTATAGGAATAAAGAAATAACAACTTTGAAACAAATCCCTAAAAGAATAAGAGACTTGCGGAAAGAGTACTGGTTTCTGGCCACGCTGCTAAATAGAAGATATATACCATTCAGATGGACGACGCCAGAAGGGATGTTAGTAACATGGCAGGGAAGGAAAATAAAGGTGGATTCGCAGGACAAAGCGAGGGAATTATATGATCAAATGATAGGAAATGAGGAAACAAGTGACAGTAAAGAAGGAGGAGGAAGGAATATAAAAGGAAAGCAGAGACGGGAACGTGAAAGAACTCCACCACAAGGAGGAAAAGAAAAAGGAGACATTCAGGAGGAAGGAGGAGTGCAAACAAGAGGCCAAAAAAAAAGAACAAGAAGAAACAAAGAAGAAACAACAACAGGAAAGTCAGTAAGAAATGGAAAGAACATTAAAAATTTTGTCAGTGAATGTAAACGGACTCAACTCACCATCCAAACAACACCAAATTTTCAAAAAAATTCTGAAACAAAAATTGGATATAGTGTGCCTCCAGGAGGTACACGTAAGAAAACAAGACATAAAATATATACAAAATAAGAAATTAGGTAAAGTATATTCATCTTTGGCAGAAGAAAAAAAAAGAGGAGTAGTGGTATATATAAAGGAAGGAATAGATAGCGATATAAGATATATAGATACTGAAGGTAGAATAGTGATGATAGAGTTAAGACTTGATTTCAAAAATATGTTATTGGTAGTAATATACGCACCAAACAGTAAACAACTAGAATTCTATAGAAAAGTGCATGAGAAAATTATAGATCAAAAAATGGAAAATGTATGTCTGATTGGAGATTTTAATGCCATTTTAGATGTGAGAAAAGATTATAAATGTACCCAGCAAAATAAAAATAAGAAAAATGTATTACCCAGGACTTTTACAGATATGGTGGAAGAGTTAAACATGATAGATAGTTGGAGGTTCCATAATCCTGAAACCAAGCAATTTACATACTACTAGAACCCGCACAAGTCCTGGTCCAGGTTAGACATGGCATGGGTATCTAGCATATTAATGAGGGAAATAGAAGCAGTGGAAATTCTACCAAACGAGTGGGCGGATCACAACCCATTAATGATGACGTGGAAGGGGCATCAAAGAAAGAAAAATAGATGGACAATGAATACTCAGTTAATAAAAGAAAAAGAATATAAGAAATATATGGAAAAGGAACTAGAATTATTTTATAAGGAGAATGTGAAACAACACACCTCCCTACAAAACTTATGGGACACTACTAAGGCATATGTAAGAGGCCTTACAATAGCATATAATGCAAAACGTAGAAAAGAGAGAGAAATAGAATATAACAAATTACAAGAAGAAATTCAAAATTGGGAGAGTAAATTGCAAAGAAAACCAGGAGATGAACAAACAAGAGTAAAATGGATAGCGGCAAAACATAAGTTAAATATATTAGAACAAGGGCAATATGTAATGACTCTAAAATATATAAGGCAGAATTATTTCGAACACGCAAATAAACCGGGGAGGTGGTTAGCATACAGGCTGAGAAAGGAAAGAGAAAAAAGAATAATTCAGAAATTACAAGATGAGGAGGGGAGGATCCAACAAAGTATAGAGAAGAAAAAGGAAATAATACTCCAATATTACCAAAAACTTTATGAGAAGGATATAGTAACAACGGAGGAAATTGAACATTACTTAAAAGGAAAGGGAGTACAAACATTAACGGAGGAAGAAAAAGAGTTATTAGACAGGGAGATTACGGCAGGTGAATTAAAAGAAGCACTGAAAAGACAGAAAAATAATAAAACTCCGGGGACCGATGGTCTTCCAACGGAGTTCTATAAAACATTTGGAGAATCATTAAATGGAATACTATTAGAAGTATATAACGAAGCCCTGATGGAGGCAAAATTACCAAACACATGGAAAGAAGCGTATATTTCTCTAATACCGAAGGAGGGGGCAGATGCCACCTTAATAAAAAACTATAGACCGATTTCTTTGTTGAACACCGATTACAAAATTTTTATGAGTATAATTGCTAATAGGTTGAAAAAAATATTACACAACAAAATACATCAGGATCAAAATGGTTTTTTACCCACAAGACAAATAAAAAATAATTTAAGGATGGTAATGGATGTTTTAGAATATTACGAGATGCATCCAGAGAGACAGGTGGCCCTGATCTTTCTGGATGCACAAAAAGCATTTGACCAAGTAAACTGGCAATTTATGAAACAACAAATTAAAAATATGAATTTTGGTGAGAAATTTACAAAAATGATAACATCAATATACCAGGACCAAAAAGCATGTATCTTGGTAAACGGGGACCCAACGAAATTTTTTGGAATAAATAAAGGAGTAAGGCAGGGATGCCCACTATCGCCCCTACTTTTTATCTTAACGTTGGAAAATTTGTTAATTAGAATTAGGGCAAATAAAGAAATACAAGGATTAAAGATTAAGAGAGAAGATTACAAGATCCAAGCCTTTGCGGACGATCTTGTATTCTTCATCGAAGATCCAATAGAAACAACCCCCAAATTAATAAAAGAAATTGAAACTTTTGGAAAAGTAGCAGGCCTAAAAATCAACAAAGAAAAAACGAATATGATAATAAAAAATATGACAACAAAACAAGCAGAGAAATTAGTAAAAGATTCAGGATTACAGGCAGTCAAAAAAGTCAAATACTTAGGGATAAATCTGACAGCTAGAACAGTAACAATAAAACAGGATAATTATGAACCTTTAGTCCAGAAAATAAAAGAGGATTTGGATAAATGGGGAAAATTAAGACTATCCTTACTGGGGAGGATAGCAGTGATAAAATCAAATATACTTCCAAGACTCCTTTATTTATTCCAAACGATACCAATAAAATTAGACAAAAAATTCTTTGATAATTTGGATAAAATAACAACAAATTTTGTGTGGGAAGGGAAAAAATCAAGAATAAAATTAAACATATTACGAGATGACAGAATTAGAGGCGGATTTGGTTTCCCGGCATGGCAAAAATATTATAAAGCAGCAAGCTTGTTATGGATTAAGGAAT
>WNWU01000048.1:7660685-7685024 GCA_012654045.1 Ptyas mucosa
TATGTATATATATAATGGAAATTAGTTAAAAAGTGTGTATTGTATATGTAAGTTTGTCTCTTGATTAAGAGAAATTTGTATGTTTTAAATGGTTTTATAAATGAATAAAGTTTTGTTTTTAAAATTAAAAAAAAAGAGAGTTGTAGTGGAAGAAAAGTTAACATATTTGACAAATTTAAAAATCTAGAAAATTGCTGCAAAATTGTTTAAGAGAGTTTGTGGACTTTTAAAAATAAAAAGATTCTTTTCAATTTAAGATGGCTGCCAAACAAGCTAAATCTGTAGTTCCTAAAGGAGGAGGCGGGTCTCCAATGGTGTCAGTTGTGACACAGAAGGCACAACTACCTGCTGACCCACAGAGTCAGGAGCCCTCCCTGAAAGAGCTTAAAGAATTTATAAAAGAAGCTATGACTAGCCAAACTGCGGCTATGAATGATTTAACAGTAGCTATGGAGGGAAAATTTAAAGAAGTTGCCTCAGATATAAAAGAAATTAAAGAGGTTGTGGAAGAAAAGCATGATGAAATAAGAGAAGATATCATTCTGGCAGTTTCAGGACTGGCAAATCATCTTGTTCAGCTGGAGGGGAGAGTAGATGAGATCAATGAGGCCACCCTGAATTTGGAAAATAAATTGTGACCAAAACAGAAAAGGTTGATGATGATATGATTATGCCACAGTGCAGGTCCATAGAATTTGCTTTGAGATTGAGAGGACTAAAAGAAAATACTCATGAAAATTTAAGAGAGATTTGTGCTGAGGCCTTGGCAGTGATACTTGAAGAGAGACCAGAACATGTGGCAATGCAGATAGACGAAATCTACAGAGTTAACTCCTGGGCCGCAAGACAAAGGCAGTTGCCAAGAGATGTGGTGATTTATTTTACAACCAGGAGGATCAGGAATGATATTGTGCAAGCCTCTTACAGGAATAAGGTTCAAGTAGATGGAAAAGAACTGACTGTTTTGAAAGAGATTCCTCCTAAGATGTTAAGAGACAGGAAGGACTTTGGCTTTTTGGTAAATGAGCTGAGAAACTGTCAGATTCAATATAGATGGGATGTTCCAATTGGATTAACTGTGAATTATGGTGGAGAAAGACATCGCTTAAATACACCCTGGAAGGCTAAAGATTTTTATGCTAATGTCCTAAAGGCTGGATGCCCGCCCTCACCAGAGGGGGCCAGAAAGGAAAAGAAAAAGGAGATGCTACAACAAGAGAAAGAGAAAGAGGAAAAGGAGAAGGAGATGTTACTACAAGAGAAAGATCAAAAGCAGATACAAATTTATGCTGAAGCTGCAGCGGGAGGAATTAATCATCTCCAGAAGGTCGTAAAACAGAAGCTGTGGGAGGAGCTAGGCTGAAGACTACGATGGAGGAGGACGTTCAGCTCATGCTCATGAAGCTTCGAGGGGCCAAATATGGCAACTAAATTTTTATCCTGGAATGTCAATGGTTTAAATTCACCACAAAAAAGAAAGAAAATATTTCATTACTTGAAACAATTTAAGAATGATGTTAGATGTTTGCAAGAAACACATATTAGACTATCAGACCAAAAATATTTGATAAACTCAAGATTAGGTACAAATTTTATTGCAGCATCATCGGAAAAGAAAAATGGCCTAGTTATATATGTAAAGAAGGGTATACCGGCTAAATTAATTGAAACAGACATTCAAGGCAGATATCTTGCAATTGAACTATTAACTCAGAATGGAAAAATGCTTCTACTTGGGATATATGCACCCAATCAGCAACAGGAAAATTTTTATCAATCCTTACATACTAAAATAATACAATGGGACTATAAATCTCTTATACTGATGGGAGACTAGAATGGAGTAATGGACACACAGAAAGATAAAAAAAGTTTATCAAAGATCTCATCACGAGCTAAATTACCTAAAGCTTTTTTTGAGATGATGGAAGATATGGAGTTACGAGATATATGGAGATTGCGGAATGCTGATGAAAGAGATTTTACCTTTTTTTCAGATAGACATCAATCTTTTTCTAGGATTGATTTTATACTAATTACAAATGATTTTATTTCTAGGGTGAAGAAGGTGAAGATATGTCCTAGAATTTTAACTGATCATAGCCCGGTTTGGATGGAATTAGAATAGGAAAAGGGGGAAAGGAGATCTTGGAGATTAAAGAATTTATTGAGAATTTATTTAGATATGAAGAAAATGTCAGTGAGCTTAAAAACAAATGAAAGAATTTTTTGTTATTAATATGGATAAGGGTACATCAATGGAAATGGTGTAGGATGCTAGTAAGGCCTATATGAGGGGAGCTTTAATACATATGAATAATAAACATAGATTGAAACAACAACAGAAACAGAAAGAGATTGAGGAGGAAATAAAAAAGAAAGAACAATTAAACTTAAGAGAAAATTTTTATTGAATGTTTTACAGATGGCATTTAGACCCTAAAAAGTTATCATGTATGTATTCAAATCTTCAAGCTAAATGTTGGAGATGTGATTGTGATGATGCAACTTATTATCATATTTGGTGGACCTGTAAGAAAGTTAAAGCATTTTGGATAAAAATTTGGTGGGTAATGCAGAATATTTTTTTAAAAAGGTTGAAATTTACTCCACAACTGTTTTTACTGGGTATAACAACAGAATGTAGGGTAGTAGAGACTAAATTGATTTTAAACTTGATATCAGCAGCTAGATTGCTGATTGCACAACATTGGAAGAAGGACTCTTTGCCTACTATTGATGATTGGATACTGAAGGTGACGAACTTGGCGGAAATGGCAAAAATTTCAGCGTACCTGAAGGACCATACTCAAGAGAGATATTTACGGGAATGGAGAAGATGGATTGATTATACTCAGAATAAATACCAGACAAGAAAATATCAAATAGCTTATGAATAAATGCCAACTTGAGATGTATTATGTTATCTATAGTGGAGTTAAGGTTTTAGGGGAGAATTGTTATTTTAAAGTTAGCTAGCTTAATTTAGCTTATGATTGTCAACCGAACTACCCTGTATTTTGCTCTGGGAAGTCAGGGGGGAGGGTGGGAAGGGGGGTTGGGGGGAGGGGAAAAGGGAGGGAGGGGAAATGATGAATGACAATTTATTATGTAATGTTTGATTGTTTGAATTATAAAAAAATAACAAAACTTTTGTTTTAAAAAAAAATAGATGATATCTTACTACAGGTCTTCAATGAAGCACTCTCAGAAGCCGAAATCCCACAATCATGGACAGAGACAACCATCACATTAATACCAAAAGAAGATTCAGACCTCACTCAAATAAAAAACTACAGACCTATATCACTTCTGAACATGGACTATAAATTATTCACTCTAATTATCTCGCAGAGAATGAAAATTAGAAAAGACAAAGAAATAAAAGGATTAAAAGTCAAGAATCAGGAATATAAACTACAGCCGTTTGCCGATGATGTGGTATTTGTCCTAGAATGACCAAAGCAATCAGGAATGAAATTATTAAAAACAATTGAACAATACGGAAAAGTAGTAGGATTGAAAATCAATAAACAAAAAACAAAACTACTAACGAAAAATTTGACGAAGACTCAGGAGAAAGAATTGGAAGATACACTAGAGATACAGACAACAACAAAAATAAAATACCTAGGAATTTGGGTCAGTAATAAAGTATCAACACTCAAAGAAGACAACTATAATAAATTGACCAAACAAATTCAAAAGGACTTCGATCTATGGAGTAAACTACGACTATCGCTTTTAGGTAAAATTGCCTCCATTAAAATGAATATTCTGCCAAAAATACTGTATCTTTTTCAAGTAATACCAATAAACCCAGGGAAATTATACTTCAAAGATCTTGATAAAACGATATCAAAATACATTTGGCAAGGAAAAAGGACAAGAATCAAATTGAAACATCTTCAAGACATCAGAGAGAGGGGAGGACTAGGACTACTGGACTGGCAGATTTACTACAATGCAGCATCACTTACCTGGATAAAAGACTGGATAACATTAAAAAACAAACGTATATTAGCACTAGAGGGATTCAATCTATTGAAAGGATGGCATGCATTCTTATGGGAGGAGAAATTCAGACAACATGAACACTTCAGAAAACATTTTATCAGAGAAGTACTTGCAAAAACTTGAACAGAAATAAGGAAAAACCACTACGACAAAGTTCCGAGGTGGATTTCAACCATGGAGGCCCAAATTTATCCAAACGCAATGGACATAGATAAGATGAGAACATACAATGAATTGCTGAATAACGAAGAAGAGCTGAAGACAAGAGAGGAGCTGAAAAAACAGGGTACAGACATTGATTGGTGGCCGTATTTACAAATAAAATCAAGACACAAAATGGATATGAAAAAATTTGGAATCCAAAAAGAACAGAATGAATTGGACAAAATTCTATTGGGATCAGATGATAAATTAATAACCAAAATTTATAATTATTTACTAAAATACAAATTAGAGGAAGAAGTGGTAAAAGAGAATATGATTACGTGGGCGAAAAATTTCGGATATAATATTGAAATTGATAAATGGGAAAAAATATGGAAAGTAAATACCAAACTGACAATGTCTGTACCCTATAAGGAAAATACATACAAAATGTTCTACAGGTGGCATCTCCCCCCACATATTTGGCAAAGATGTTCCCTAATACCACACAGGACTGTTGGAAATGTAGAACACATAGGGGGACGTTTTACTACATGTGGTGGTCATGCCAAAAGGCAAAAAAAATTTGGAAAATGATTCAAAAACAGTTGGAAGAAATTATTACCCAGAGAGTGCCATTAAGACCAGTAACATACTTATTAGGAATACTAACGAACCACTATGAAAAGGAAATACAATATTTGATAATCTATTTTCTGACAGCCGCAAGAATCATGTTAGCACAAATGTGGAAATTGGAAGATACACCGTTAGAGGAAAAAATAATACAAAAAGTAATGGAATGTGCAGAGATGGACAGGCTTACTAAAGAAATACAAGATAAGGAAGATACAGAGTACTATCTAGTTTGGCAACGATGGTACGATTGGCTAGAGAAAAGGAAAACATAACAAGAAATGATCAAATAGGACAGGAAGGGAATACCAACAAAGGAAACCAAAATTAAGAAATAATCTTAAAATATCGTTATATAATGAAGGATGTATATATATATATATAAATATAAATATAAAATACTGAAGTAATTTTCTTTTTTCTTAAAGCTCAAGTTGTAAGACTTGATTTTAATGTAGAGTTTGTTTACGTTGTGTATTGTATGTATGTATGTCTTTGTTTGTTTAATAAAAAATAATAAAATAATAAAATAAAAAAATAAAGAGAGAAGATGGCAAAGAAGTAACAGACAGGAAGTAAGAGAAGTAACAGGAGAAAGCACAGTTGCTTAACTCATTCTTTGTATCAGTCTTCACCCAAAAAGAAATTATAGCCTAACCTACCAAAAAACCATTATAACAGAAATAGAAATAAAAAATAAAATAAGCAAGAAAATGGTAACAGAACACCTATCTGACCTTGATAAATATAAATCCCTGGGGCCTAACAGATTACATCCCAGAGTTCTGAAGGAGCTGGCAGATGTTATCTCAGAACCATTGTACCATATCGTTCAGAAATCCTGGAGCACTGGGGAAGTACCTGAGGATTGGAAAAGGGCTGATATAGTTCCCATCTTCAAGAAAGGGGGAGGAGGTGAAACAGACACAGGAAACTACAGACCAATCAGTCTTATATCAATATGTGGGAAGATTCTGGAAAATATAATCAAAAAACAGATTTGCAAACCAACTAGAAGCAAATAAAGCTATAACTAGTAGCCAGCATGGGTTTGTTAAAAACAGTTATTGTGAGAGGGACCTTGAGTCTTAGTGGATGATCACTCGAATATGAGCCAGCAGTGTGCAGCAGCAATCAAAAAAGCTAATCAATCCTGGGTTGTATAAACAAAGGCATAGAATCAAGATCACGTGAAGTATTAGTACCAGTTTATAAAACCTTAATAAGACCATACCTGGAATACTGAAACCAATTTTGGTCACCATACTACAAAACAGATTTTGAGACTTTGGAAAAAGTTCAGAGAAGAGCAACGAAGATGACCAAAGGCCTGGAGGCTGAAACATATGAAGAATGGCTGCAGGATTTGGGTTTGGCTAATATAAAGAAAAGAAGTATTAGGGGTGACATGATAGCAGTATTCCAGTACTTGAGGGGCTGCCACAAAGAAGAGGAAGTCAAATTATTCTCCAAAGCACCTGAGGGCAGGACAAGAAACAATGGTTGGAAACTAAACAAAGAGAGAAGCAATCAGGTATTAAAGAGATAGTGATGACAATTAACCAGTGGAAGAGCTTGCCTCTAGAAATCGTGGGCACTCCTTCACTGGATGTATTAAAGAAGAGTCACTTATTTGAAATAGTATAGGTTCTCCTGCTTGAACAGGGGGTTGGATATAAGACTTCCAAGGTCCCTTCCAGCTCATTCATTCTATTCATTTCAGTAGAAGCATTTTCAAGTATTTTTTCTCTCCATTTTGGAATATGGGGACTTCTTTGTGATTTTTAAATCTGATTGAGTTTCACATTGAAAACAGGATTTATGTGCCTTGATTTATATAATATTTTGCACATAATCAATGAGAATCTTGTTGTTCTGATGATTTTTCAAAGAGAAAGAAAAAATGATATTATTATAAAACAATAACTTACTAGGAATGTTTTTCCTTCCTTGTAATTGTCAAGAAAATATTTAGAGGCTAAATTGAAATGAATGGGTACTTTTATTGCTCTTATTCTTTAGCTTAAGAAACAGTTTTCAGCTATTGGCACAGCAAGATCCCATTACTTATTCAGCTCCTTTTAGGAGATCTTTGTTCTAAATTCTTTTTAGCTCTCTGTTATTGCTGAGAGCCAAAAGCTTTGACAGCTATTGCAAGTGCTGTATTATGTTGGAAACAATTGGAGAAATTTCCTAGCAACAGTACAGAACCCGGTTAGTATCTTACTATATATTATATATTAAATTTCAAACTAGCCTGGACATCTTTGAAGAAAATACTGTGACATTCAAAATGACATTTTAGTCTACCCTTGTGCATGGATAATAATATAAAAATGCTGGAAAGAGTGAGAGTAATGGAACTGTTTGCCTTATGTGTACACAAACATATTTTTGCACATCATCTTATAGAGCCTAGAGGCAATTGCTAAGAGGCATGCATTAGAGATGACAACCAATTATGTAGGAACAATTTACTCAGAAAAGTCAATTTTTTAATTAACAGAGATATTGCTGGCAACAAACCCACAATAAACCCAATATGTACAGAGAAATTCAGTCTTTAAAAAAGGGAATCCTTCTGTGTTTAGATAAAAGAATGGAAAATAGAAGCTTGATCAAAAGTATCTCTTGGGGTAAAATATGCCAATTCCATATTTAAATTTGAAATTCCTGTATTTATGTTTGTACTGTTCACTTTTCTCTTGATTCCCTCTGTCTTCTAGGACAATGGTGAACTTGGCTGGTCTAAATACTGCTTTATTTGGAGGCAGGGCATTTGCAGGACCTCTAGGTAAAAAGGATATTTGTTGGCTAATTTAGTTAACATATTTCATAAAAGTTACTAGTCACAAATAATATAAATAATTATTAAAATATATATTTATGCTAGCAGCAATTCTTAAATCTTCAAATTGTTAACGTAGTAAGATAACTAATAAATCATCCTAATCCAAAAGTCAGCTGCCACTCATGCATTAAATGAATTCCCTTTTGGATACTCACTTTTTCTTCAAATGTAGTAGTCTAAACATATAATTGAGATGATGGAGACAAGAGAAGACCTCTCATATCTATCTAGCAATGGATTTCTAAGTCCTCATCACTACTTAGAAGGACATCCCAACCCTCTATTATCAATTACAGTTCTGAGCCAGGGGCCGTCAAATTTTCATATCTGCTTAATTCTTAGAATATCGAAAATTAATTGTCCTACTTATTTCCTTGTCACCTCATTGCTCAACTATTGCATATAGGCTGTTCTTAAACATCACTCAGAAGTTGCAACTGATCCAGAATACAGCAGTGTAAGTAGTGGTTGAGCTGTCTTGGCCTGCTGATATGACACCTCCGCCTCTCAAACTGCATTAGTTGACAGTATGCTTCCAGGTAGATTCATGCGGCTGGTTATTACTATAAAACTCTACATGGTATAAAGGTCCTGTTGTATGAGGGAGATGTGTATTACCTGTGGGTTTTGCATGGCCAGTAAAAATTATCATAGTGAGTGATAACTGTTTTTCCAGGCCTTAAGGTAGGAGGCATTAAGCTTCCTGTTAGAAATTATTGATATTGTTTGTTTTAGTGTTGATGTTGTTGTCCCGACTGCCATTGCATTATTTATCCTATCATATTTCTTATTTATGTTGTATTCTGTGTTCTGTTGTGAGCTGTCCAAATTTGTTCTGGAGTTGAATGGCACCTAAATCAGATCAAATGAAATTTACTGGAGCCAAGTTATCTGAAGTACTGCTTCTCCCCTCTGCCTGTCCAATGAGATCTGGGAGAAAAGACATGCTGTGGGTCCTGTCTCTCAGAAAACTAGACTTGCAGACCTTCTCTGCTGCGGTGCCCACCTTATACAATTCCTCTCCCTCCCCCCAGAAGTGAGATTAATACTCTGAAAGTCCCTCAAAACCTGACTATGTCATCACACTGGGGTCCAAGGTGATTGGTGAGATTTTGAAGTGTTATTGCGGTGAACATTTATCCCCTCTTCTGCCTTTTTATATATTTAAATTATTATTACTAAGGTTTGCTGTTCTCTGGCCAGAGTTATTTTTGTGAGCTGAACACCCATATACATTTGATAAATCAATAGATCATTAAAATGTTTGTTCTTTTGTCAGCTTGTTGGAAGTGTACGTAGTCTGTGTTGTGTTGTATGGTAGCTGTTGGACATTGGGGTCAGTTTTGAATTACAAGAAATTCATTCCTCAACTTTTAACCTTTTACTGAATTGTCAGTAATACATGTTTTAGAAGAAATTATTTATTTTACTTAATAGCTTACTACTAAGTACATACTACTTACCTGAGAAGGACCAGTTTAATTCACTCTCATTTTATGACTGCACATTTATATAGTCTTAATCAGGGTATTTCTTGATTAATTATTTTTAGTTCCCACCTTTGTTTCTCAATATAGTTACTTCACAGAAAAGTCAGAAAAGTTTATTATCATTTCCCACAATTTTTCTCTCTTTAATTAGAGGCCCATATTGGAACACATAGGTATACATAACTGTCACATATTATTTTACATAAAATTGAAGCATGTTCTTCAAAGCCACTGATTAATTTATTTCAATTTTGCGGACAGTTCTGCATTCATCCAATCAGGTCAAGTGATGTACTATTTAAAGACAGTGTGATAAAAAGTAAACATTATTTGACTCATGAAGGTAAAACCACAAAAGTATTAACTGAGTGGTTACATTGCTTTGCAGTTAGTTATAACAATAAAAATATTTCCATTATAGTTGCCAGTCTATAAGTGAGTCAGTACTCTAAATAATTCTGGTGAACATAATGGTGTGTGGACTTATGTATCTGTTGTGTAGTCATAAAGAAGACTCTCTTTTATTCTATTCCTAACTACTGTAATACTAAAACATTTCTTACTCATTGATTGATTGCACATATTAAGGATAACTTATCCTTGGGTCAAAGTTATATGTAGTTTCTTGGCACCCCATCTGTGGCTCCAGTACCAAAATTATGTGGAAAATTAGCTAATATTCAAGGATGCAATTTCCCCTCCCCCCCTTTAAAATAAGAAATTGGAGCTGGAGGTGTGTGAGAGGCAAATCTTTTCCTTTGCCCAAAAATTATTAAAATAAAGCTAAAACTTCTTCCTTTAAAATGCCCTTTTCAGACTGTCATCTTTCCTTGCTGCATCTCTGGGATCTGAAGTCATGGCTGGGGTATTCCGGAGCTCATGAACATTTTTGATGAAGGACAGTAGTTCAGACAGTAGCTGGTTTGAAAGAGGGGTCAAAGAGGCCATCTATGTCAAAATTGAGCAACCCTCTCTCAATAGAGGGGGAGGGATATGACATCATCTATCTCCAGTCTACAACACAGTCCTTTCAACAATTCCAAGAAGGCTCCACACCCATTTGCACTACAGGTAACCCTGATGACACAGATAAACATGTAGGTGGCCTCAATGACTCCCTAAAAGAATGCAAATGAACTACTGTCTTCAAGGAGTATAAATCCTTCCATTCCCCACCATCCAGTGAGAACTGAAGAAACTTCTTGGATGAGAACAAAATGTCTTCAAAGAAAAACCAGAGAGTCTAGTTGCCTCTTGAAAAAGCACCTTTGGGACAACCATGACCTGGATGACTGAGAATCTTCAAAGTCATTAATGGACATTTAACTAAACTAACAAGACAAAGATTAGTGTCTCCTCTCTTGTGTATTTTAGTTCTTAAAACATTAAATACAGATATAAGACAATATGAGAGAATTATGGGGATAAAGGTTAAGAAAGAGTCATACATGTGTTAAGAGCTTTTGTCTCAGTTTTGATTTTGGCAGACACTTTAAAGGAAATCGGGTCTTTAATAAGAAAATTAAAATAATTTGAGTCATTAGCAGATTTCAAGACAATAAATAATTATTGGTTGGAAAAGAGATATAAATGATTAATTTTATAATTATGTATACAAATTTGATAGTAAGAATATGACTACAAGAATGAACTTTTACAGTGGATTGGATGACAATTAAGATAGAAAAAACTGTTGGAACAAGAAGAACAAAAAGAAAAGTAGAAGTCAACACCGAGATGTAACAGGAGAGGGATGATTGATGTTTTAACTGTTTATTTGTTTTATTAAAAAAAGACAATAAATAAAAGACAAAGAATATGAAGTTACAAGACCAAACAGAAGTATTGAATAAAATGGGTTTCAAGATGGAAAAGAAGACAAAATATCTGGGAATAATGAATTGTATGTTATATCAAAATAATTATGTTACAAAAGTTACAAAAGATACATCAAAATGAAACGTACATTTCCAAATACTGTCTCATAGTTAAAATAGATTGGCTTTAATCTGCTTCATTAATATATACCACTTTTGTTTTTACAAATCTTTCCATTTGGGCTCTTGTTTAGAACTTTGCCTGACAGTTTTTTGGTGATATTTTACTTGCAGCATTCAAATCTTAGCTTCTTTCTGAAGTTCCTTCAAATTTCAAATCACAAAGTCAAGTGGAATACTAGAAAGTGTAAATTAGGTTCTTAGGTATGCAGGAAAATAAAGTTGAATGTGATAACAATGTCATAACTGGGAGATGCAATCAAGGAAAAAAGTATGAAATATGAAAAGTGGATCAAGAAATAAGTTTAAATAAAGCCTCCAGAAATGCTTCCATATGTTGGCTATTGGCTAAGATACATGGACATTATCAAAATGGCAGTCCAAAGATTGATCTTGAAAACATGGCCAGAACAATTCCTTTTTATGTTTCCAATACTATCAATTCAATTTATTGTGATATGCAAATGTTCTATGTAACTTGATTATTGTATAACATTGCTGTATATCTGCAATATGATTACTTTATGGCATTTTTTTTCTACATTGTCATAGCAATTGAAACTGATACTGCCATTATCAGTCACTGTCCAATTAGCTGGTATACAAACAAAAATATACTTTATTCTTAGCCTTTAAAAAGATTATAAATTAGCTTTTCCATTTATCTTTGAATTATAGTAACATTCTCTTTGTCTTTAGAGCACCTGCAAAGAATAAAGAAAGTGAAGTCAATAATTATTAGTTGTTGTGCCATTCATTATTGAATTACTAACCAAATTAGATATTGAGACCTTCCTCCTTCCTCCTTACACATCTTACTGTAATTGAATCACAGACATTTTACAATAGATAAATGTTAGGTTACTAAAGGGGAAAGAAAGAATATTTTAAATAGTACAATGAATTTTAACATTTGGCCACAATATTTGGCCAAATATTGAAGGTCATATAAGATGGAAGGGGAGAAAAAAAAGCTAAGTTTCAATTGATGAGCTACAGAACCTGCTGAATCACAGAAAGAAGTAAGTTTAAGAACAGTTTACTAATATCTGTCAACCTGTAGACAAGCCATTGCTCTTTCTACAGGTTGTCTAATTTGTACACTTTTCACTAATGGGGTTATTTAAACAGAGGCTGCAGAGCTTTTGTGATGATGAAGCTGTAAATTCCTGCAGTGAGAAGATTGTAAAATTAGGTGACCTTCAAGTCTCTTCCAGCTTCTACAAAAATATCTGTGCCTTTTTTGTGCTTTGAGTTTCATTGTCACATCTATTCACAGGGTCTTTTTGGGAGGGGGGGGGTTATGATTCAGTATAGAAGTACCAGGTTCCTAAAGCAGAAGAAGGCCAACTATTCAGCTCAGAACACCACACATTGCTAGGTCAGAGACTGCCATATATACCTAATCATACACACAGTAGAATATATATTGTACAAGACAGGGGTGGGTTCTACTTACCTTTACTACCGGTTCGCAATGGGATCGTGAGTGCGCTCTTCTGTGCAAGTGCAGAAACTTCTGCGCATGCGCAGAAGTGTTTTGATGATGTCAGGGTCAGTGGGCGGAGCTTCCTGCCAGTTTTACTACCGGTTCTATAGAACCGGTGTGAACCCGGGGGCAACCCACCACTGGTAAAAGAGTTGAATAAAAAGTAATACTGCTACTTCTATAGCTTTAGTTTCAATAGTGTAATTTTAATAAATAACAAGGAATCAGTTAAGCAGGAAAAGAATCATCGAAATGAGCTCTTGTTACTGTATTTTTACACTGCTGGAATTATTAACTGGACACAAGCTGAACTGCACAGTTTGGACTGAAAAACAAGAAAACTGATGATTTTTCATTAAGTATTAAATCTCTGTAGAGGAAGATTATACATGCCTTGCAGAAATGGTTTACTTCATGTCAAACTGGTGAAGATGAAAAACATGCATTGGCTGAATGACAGTAAAAGACAGCCAAGAATATGTATTGATGCAAGTTAAAAATTGGAATTTACTAAATGTATAGGAAATAAAACAAATATCAAAACAATGTAATAAAAGCACGAACAGAATGCTGATAAGAAAAATCATTACATGGTCAATTTCTAAAAAAAGATTGAGAAGGTAGATAAAAATAAAATCTGGCAATAATCTACAACTAGAACATTAAAAAAGAAATTGAAGTTTGATGTTGGCTACTCAATAGTAAGCTATTGAAATTAATGCAATCAAGTCCAGAATTGGAAAATCATGTAAGAAGATCACATAAACTGTATACAATCACCAAAATGTTTCACTAGAATATCTGTGGAAATGATCAATAATGAAAAATTAGTGGAAACATACAGTTGAAAAAAATAGTTCAAAATGAGGAAGTTAAAATATTGTGGGATTTCTGAATACAAACTGATAAAGTTGTGGCTTACATCAGACCAGATTTATGGTTATACTGTGTTTCCTCAAAAATAAGACTCTGTTTTTATATTTTTTTTGAACCCTGAAATAAGCACTTGGCCTTATTGCCATGCACTCAAAAGCCTGATTGGGCTTATTATCAGGGGATGTCTTATTTTGGGGAAAACAGGGTAGGTGAATAAAATATCACATCCAATCTAAAAAATCTGGCTGACTGTGCAACCAACCATAATAATTATTATTTGAGTAGTCATTAGGCCATATCAGAATAATCTGGGTAATAATGATGACCCCCATGGTTCATTGCTTGACACAATGCTATTAAGAAATTCCTGACAGCGATTACAAAATTTCAGTTTTTCACTGTCAGCTGAGAGGAATCAGTTCATTAACCTTTCCCACACAAAACTTGCTAGTTGCTGTCACAGGCTATCTACTTTGTTCTTGATCACACAGATCAGATCCATTGAAATAAGCAGGTCACCAAGAAGGGGTAAAGAAAGAAAGATTCACAATATCATTAGTTAGGTTTATTGTCAGGAAGGAAAAAGGTTAAAAATACAGAACCTTGGAAATGGAATAATTTGACACAAAACTGTGACACTTGGATTCGACCAGAAGTGTTGCGGTGAGAAGTCAGGGAATTAGCAGGCTCTGATGAGCTCTGTGAAAACCCGGACTGATGAACTGCTGCCGAGGGGTCTTCGGACCAGAACTGTCCTGTAGGGACGGGAAAGAAGTAGAAGCACCTCGGAAGACCAAGAGAAACAGGCAAGTTCCTCGAAAGTCAGAAGAATCTCTCTCCGATTCGACGGTGGGGGCAGCAGCCATTGCAGCTTTCAAGAAGCTGGGGCAACCGGACTAAGTATTCAGCAGGAGTGGTGAATGGAACAGAGTTTTTGAAGCCGGGTGAGTGACAGCCAACCTACAGGCAAAGTAACAACAAAAAAATTATTTTTAAACCTGAAACCCCTAGCATAAGAACAGCGCTAACGGGCATGGGGGGACGCAAAAAGAAAAAGAGGATGCAAGCAGAATTTAAAGGGACAAAAACCCAAAAAGAAAATTGACTTTTGAATAAAATTATCTGGAAAATTTTAAGAATTAGAAGAAGTAACCCCAACTTTGATTAAAGGTTTGGAAAGAAAATAAATAGATCCTTTCTTTTTGAAAGCTAAGAAAAATAAAAGATAATTGGATATTAAGCCCTACAACAGAAGTGCTGTATACCTAAAGATAAAATAAAGGAGGGGGAAAAAAGAGCGAAAAGTATTTGTTTAATTTGGACTGGACTATAAAATTGGTTTGGTAATTTCAAAGTTAAAAAGAAGAAAAAAGAAACTAGATTGTGAATGAGGACTGATATAAAATGGACAGTTTGTTAAACAATTAAGAAAATTGTGGATTGTAGAGAGACATCTTCAGGAGAAAAAAGAGCATTGCAATTTGGAATCTTTATTTTGGAAAATTTTGAACTGCATCAGTGATAATAGTCATGAGAACTTTTGGGAAGGATTGCTTTGTCTGCAAGCGGCTTGACTTTAGGAAAAAAAAGGAAACAACGGAACTTTTAAAACTGGAACAATATTAACACAGAAAAAACAAAATGGCACAGGAAGTTAGAGAAATGATGGAAAGCGTCGTGGAAAGCGGAAATAAGAGGAATAATTACAATGTTACATGGAGAATCGAAACTGAGGACCCAAAAATTGAGATAGAGCACGCTCAAGTTAACAAGGAAACAAAGACAGAGAAGCAAGACACAGAGACTGAATATAAAGAAGAAGATAAAGACAATGAGATTAATTTGGGAAAAATAATTGAATATGTAAATAGTGATAATAAAAAGGAGGTTTTTAGAGATTACATTGGGATTAACAATGGAAAAAACAGAAAGGGAAAAAGAAGGAATGAAGGATGGCATAGAAAGAATATAAAAAACTTAAATGATTACACTGGGATTAACAGTGAAAAGAAAAAATAGAGAGGAAAAGGATAGAAAACAACAGGAAATGCAGGGCAAAATAGAAGAGTCCAGATTTGTGAAATACAGAATGATTACACTGGAATAAACAGTGGGATAAATAGTGGGGTGTTAAGAAAAAAAAGGAGAAAGAAAAAGGCAAAAATAAAAATGGGAAGGGAGAAAAAGAAATGAAAGAGAAAGATGTTATATATATTTAGAATTGAAATATGAATAGTAGTAAGAAATAAATGGGAAACCATATGCTATTATCATGGTACTTGGCCAATTGGTCAATACCTGCCTATTCATTTGAATCCAGAAGTCCCACAGAATCTTAGCCCTGTTATTCTCCATGATCTTTTGTGGAATCTCCCAGTCTCTTGGGAAATCCATACACTGTGCAGAGATTCCTGTACACTATGCCAGCTACTCAGTGTATGCTGTTCCACTCAGTGTATGCCTTTGAAAAACAACGAGAAAAACAGAGTTTAGGTAACACAGTGTTCCATATACTGAATGTCATTAGAGAAAAAATATGTCTTATGTATTATCTTTAGCTGTATCTCAGCGGTGACAAGTGATAGCAACATCAGTATGAGATTCTGGAAAAGTACCAGGACCTGAAGGAGTAACTAGACAGGATGTAGAAAGTAAAAGCCAAAGTAGTCCTAGTAGTGGTAGTATATGATTTTTATGCTGGGAGAGTGGCTCTATTAGATCCCATAAATAACATCAGAGCTCTCTGTTCAGAAGAGTGAAATGCTAGGAATACTACATTTACTTAGCATGATAGAGGATCTGAGATTTACACACCACCCACAGGAGTGAGAAGGGAGATAGATGATGGATATAGACAGATGATAGACGATGATGAAGACAGACAGACAGAGACAGACAGAGACAGACAGACAGACAGAGAGACAGACAGACAAATTAAATATGAGTCAACAGTGGGCAGCGGTAGCCAAAAAAGCCAATGCAATCCTAAATTACATTAACAGAAGGATACAATCAAGATCAAGTGAGGTACTAATACCACTCTATAAAGCCTTAGTAAGACCACACCTAGAATACTGCATCCACTTTTGGTCGGCACATTATAAAAAAGATGTTGAGACTCTAGAAAAAGTGCAGAGAAGAGCAACCAAAATGATTAGGGGACTGGAGGCTAAAACATACAATGAATGGTTGCAAGTATGTGGTATGGCTAGTCCAGTGAAGAGAAGAACCAGGGGAGACATGATAATAGTGTTCTAATATTTGAGGGGCTGCCACAGAGAGGAAGGAGTCAAGCACCCGAAGGCCAGACAAGGAATAATGGATGGAAACTGATCAAGGAGAAATTCAACCTATAAATAAGGATAATTTTTCTTACAGTGAGAACAATCAACCAATGGAACTGCTTGGCTTCAGAAGTTGTGCGAGCTTCATCATTGGAAGCTTTCAAGAAGAGACTGAACTGCCATTTGTCAGAAATGGTGTAGGGTCTCCTGCTTGGGCAGAGGGTTGGACTAGATATAGGGGTGTCAAACTGGTGGCCCGTGTGCCTGATGCATCATGCACAGATCAAGCCCACCCCAGCTTCCACATAGGGAAAAATGTCACGATATATCAATGTGACGTCAACGTGACACCGCAAGTTGGACACCCATGGACTAGAAGACCTGCAAGTTCTCTTCCAACTCTATTAATCTGTTTAAAAAAATTATTCAGTGCCTCCAATTTATAAGGTAACAAAGCCTCTATACATTACTCAGTGACTTACAGGATACTTTAATAATCATTCTGAGTTATTTAAAGTATCATCTGAAATCAGAAATCCTTCAGTCTTATCTGTTCTTTATTTTGTCAGATGTAATCCCTAAAGGTTCATGGATGGAAATTATTATTTATCTTATTTACCTTGGATTATATGAGCCATTCTTGGACTGTAAAATTGGAATTCAACAAAAGGTCCTCAACGTCTTCTTAAGTTAAGTTCTTATATTTGTCAACTTGTTACTATAACCCATTCAGGTGTTTTCCCTTAAAAGAGATATACCATATATACTCGCATATAAGCTGAGTTTTTCAGCCCATTTTTCAGACTGAAAAATGCCCCCTAGGCTTATACGCGGGTCACTAAAAAAATGACTTTTTCCCTGCAAGCTAGGAAACAGCGGGAGAATGGGGTTTGCTTACCCCGCCCACTCCCAATCTATTGGGACTGCCTCCTGAGTTCCAGCTGATGGCTAGAGGGGAAAAAAACTTTAAATTCTTGCCGTGGGGCTTCAAAGGCCCCCCCTACAGCTGATCAGGGTTAAAAGAAAACAAATGAGAAGATCGGTGCCGGCTGCAAAAAGGTGCCTGCTGCAAAGAGCACATTTTTTTTTCTCCTTGTGCTGAAACCAAAAGCGAAACTAAAACAGCTTGTTGGCTTTGCTGTTTGCTAGGGCAGATTTCTTTTCTTTTTCCTCATCAAAAAAGGTTGGTGCAAACAATGGGAAATTTATGGCAAATAGCAAAAGAGGGGAGTTCAAGATTTTAAAACACAAAAGAAAAAAAAGCTCTATTTAAATAGGGAATTGTAATAATTGAGATATTATTAATTGTATATTGTGTTGAAAGCAGAAATGGTTAAGTTGTGGTTTGGAAGAATATTGGGGGAAATTATTTGGTTTATTATTATTGGTAAATATAATTAATTGATTTGTAAGAAATTGGATTGCATGGAAATAATCGGAATATTCATGTTCATATTGATTAATATACAAAAAAGATCGTTATATAACTAATTGATTTATATTAAAATGTTGAATTTGTATTAAACAACTGTAATATTACATAATTAAGCAATGTGAGGATTGATATAAAATAGATGACAATGGGAAGGGGTATAATATAGAATAGAAGTAAAAAATTGAATTTGATTAAGATTAGAGATGAGGATGAAGGGTAATATTGGTTTTTTAAAAAATAGATGAGGAATAAATATGGCAAAAAGGAAATATAGAAATTGTAAATTTAAGTGAAATGACTAAACACTGTTTAAATTTGTGAACCGGCCAAATATTCTGTTCAAAGAAAATACATTGTATGTTTGTATGTGTGTTTCTAACTATTGCTATTTATTCATATTTGTTCTCTTTTATTCTTTAAAGTTTAACAATTCATTCTTTATCTTAATATCTTTATATGTGTTTGGGGTTGGTTTTCCTCCCTTTCATCTTTTTTATTGTACAGTAATCTTTCTCCTCAAACCTACCACCTCTTTTCTTTCCTTCTTACTTTCTCTTCCCTCTCTTCTTCTCCTCCCTACTTCCTCTTCCTTTCTTCTTCTCCTCATCTCTTCCTCCCTCTCCTTTTATGCACATGGACTCCTTTTATGCACATGGACTACTCAGAGGGCTGAAAAAGTTATTTTTGACTGGTCCTCGCACTTGTGACCAGTCCTTGAACTTACGACTGTCCTCACATTTTATGTTTTGGCCCTATCTTGTCACCATGGTGAAGAGAAGCAGTTGTGAAATGAGTGATACCAGTTTTAAGAATGCTACAATGGGCATAAATGATGACCAGTCATAAGTGCGAAGACCGGTCAAAAGTGCGAGGACCTGTCAGAAATCACTTTTTTCAGCCCTTTGAGTAGTCCTTTTGTGCACATGGACTACTCAGAGGGCTGAAAAAGTTGTTTTTGACTGGTCCTCACACTTATGACCATCCTCACATTTATGCCTGTGCAGCATTCTTAAAACCATGTCACTCATTTCACAACTGCTTCTCTTCACCATGGTGACAAGATAGGGCAAAAACGTAAAATGTGAGGACAGTCGTAAGTTTGAGGACTGGTCACAAGTGCGAGGACCAGTCAAAAATTACTTTTTCAGCCCTCTGAGTAGTCCATGTGCACAAAAGGACTACCCAGAGGGCTGAAAAAAGTGACTTCTGACAGGTCCTCGCACTTTTGACCAGTCTTTTTTTATTTTGAAATTTACCAGTAGCTGCTGCATTTTCCACCCCCGGTTTATACGTGAGTCAACAAGTTTTCCCAGTTTTGGGGGGTAAAATTGGGGGGGGGGGGTCGGCTTATATGCGGGTCGGCTTATACACGAGTATATATGGTAAGTAATCTGAGGATTACTTAATACTTCTGAGGAACTTTTTATATCCAAGAAATGCTCTTAGAGTATCAGCAATTAGATTTTTATGATGCTATCCTTCCTTCTAATTTTACTGAGAAGACTAGCACCCCTTTAAAAGCATAGTAGTTGCACTGTTTTTCATCTGTTTCTATTTTTCAAGCTAGTAGCAGTCAGTATCCCAAATATTAGATATTCAGAGAAAGGAGGAATCATGTTTACTCCTGGAGCCTCGCATTTTCTCCTGTTGAACTGGCAAGATTGTCTGTTTGTCAGGAGGAATTGCTACAGAGGAAAAGGATACGAAATGTTGGCCAAGTACCAGGTAGATTTAGATCTCCAGCAGTGCATTTTTCCTCCTCTGGATCCTGTCCATTGCAGTAAATATTGATTATCCATTTACTGTCTTAAATGTCTTTGCAAGTTGATCTTTTTTGAAAAAAATTAGTATTCTTACAGCAGTCTTTTTGAGTAGTAGAAGCTTATTTCAAATACTTTTTAACAAGGCCATGTAAAAAACAAGCTTTTTGCTTTTGCTTTTTGGGGTTGTATATCAGTTATTAGGAAGTCACACTTTCTACATACTGGCCATCCCTTTAGCTTGTGCTTTTTCTAATCAGACAGGTTTGGATTTTAACTTCAGACTTAGAAATTGTATGACAACAACCGGTCTGTTTCGGTTAAATCAAAACATCTGCTCAGTTTTGTTGCAGCTGGATGCTTACTCTCAAATCATGTATAGTTCTGCAGGCGCTGGCTAATTCCTGCATCACCTTATGAGTGTAATAATTTATATTAAATTATGTATCCTATTTTTCTTTACAGGCAGATGTGTCCAAAACAGTCAATATCAATTAAAAATGGAACAAGCCATAATGTAAATCCTGATAATCTCACTGAAGTAGGGAAAAAAAATTACAGCAGTATACTATATCAAGAAATTAATAAGTGAATGATTTAAAACTTTAAAAACAATCCAAAATAAATCTAAGTGTTCAGCTAATAGAAAAACAAATTAAAAAATATGTCTGAAAAACAACTGCTTTCGAGCAGTAGCAGAAGAAAGAGAAAAACAGTTTTCGGGACACAATGTTCCATATATTGAATGCCATTAGAGAAAAATATGTCTTATGTGTTGCCTTTAGCTGTATCTCAGAAAGCTATGGAAAGGACAAAACAGTTTCATTAGATAATCTTAACTATGTCTAAGGAAATCAGCAAGAACCCTCTCCCCATGCTTATCTTAAGTACCACTTAAAGCAAATTATTAAGTTTACATAATGATCTCAGCAGCCATGAGGGATCAATGTTGTATAGTGACTACTTCATGCAGCGCTAATTCCCATGACAGAAATATTGCTATGCTCCATCTACATAAGCCTCAGCTACTGTATTTTATGAAGTAGTTTTAAAAATTGCAAGATTATCTTTTGGTTACAAGTTTTGATTGTTTTATCAAACTCCTGGTCTATAGTGCACACTCCCATTTTAAACTGGTTAGGATTAGGATTAGAGTATTTTGAGAACTGTCAATGCCACAGCTTTATTTTATTGACTTAATAGATGCCACAGTAAGAATTTCAAGAGGTTGTTTCAGTTACCCTTTTTAGTTTACTAGATAATCCAACCCAATTTAGTTAACTGTTACTTTTTTCAGGGCAAATAAACATACTGTCAAGTTTTGAAGTGTATTCAGGTTGCTTTCATTTTTACGTATTCTTAGCTTGCCAATGAACTATCGGGGGAGGAAGAATTGGAATGAGGATTTTTAAACATCAAGCAGTTAAGCTGTGAGAACCAAGGTCATGTTAGCAGGTCATTTTCTCACAACAATATTGTGACACTCAATTGGACAATGTGACCTGCACTAATTGGAGGGAGGGACTATTCTATACTTTAATTATATTGAATTGCCCGTGAATTAGCCAGAGCTGGTTTTGTTTTCATTCCATGCCAAAATGATGTACTCAATGAAGTATTTCATGAAGAGATTGGATCGTCTCTTTCTGGGTTGGGTTCATCAGTGAGAACCTTGACACATACTTCTAAAGTACTAAGGTATAGCCAATTGTAATAGTTATTTCCTAAAAATGCCAATATAGATGTATGAGTTGCAAGTGCTTTACTTCATAGCCACCCAGCTTCCTACTTTTAAAAAAGGAAAATTTAACTTACAAAGTCATGTGAAACAAGAACCCTTTAGTTACCAAGGAAGGTGACATAAAGTATTTGTGGTCTACCCTACTCAAAAAAGATAATATAAGATCCTTTTAGATAACTAGTACTTCTTTACAAAGCCTTAGTAAGACCACACTTGAAATACTAAATCCACTTCTGGTCACCACAATATAAAAAAGATGTTGAGGCTCTAGAAAGAGTGCTGAGAAAAGCAACAAAAATAATTAGGGGACTGGAGGCTTAAACATATGAAGAATGTTAATGCCTGGAATGTACTACCAGACTCTGTGGTCTCATCCCAAAACCACCAAAACTTTAACCTAAAACTGTCTACTGTTGACGTCACCGCATTCCTAAGAGGTCTATAAGGGGCATGCATAAGAGCACCAGCGTGCCTACCATCCCTGTCCTAATGTTCCCTTTAATTGTATTCATTTTATCTATTGAATTCATGCTTATACTTATATATATTATCTAATATGTACTCAACAAAATAAATAAATAAATAAAAATAAGAATTATTATAGGAATTGGATAGGTCTAGTCTAATGAAAAGAAGGACTAAGGGAGGCATGATAGCATTGCTGCAATATTTGAGGGACTCCTACAAAGACAAGGGGGTCAAATTATTTTCCAAAGCACCAAAAGGCAAGACAAGAAACAATGTATGGAAACTAACGAAACAGAGACGCAACTAGAACCAAGGAGCAATTTCTTAACAGTGAAAGCAATCAACCAATGGAATAGTTTGCCTTCAGAAGTTGTGGGTGCTCCATCACTAGAGGTTTTCAAAAAGAAACTGGACAATCATTTAACTGAAATATAAATTTCAGATATAGGACCTCCTGCTCAAGTAGGGGGTTGCATTTGAAGATCTCCAAGGTCCCTTCCAACTCTATTTTTCTATGTTGTAATCATGTTTATGAATAATTGTATATGTGTTGATTCTAAAGAATAAAATTAATTTCACCAGGGTTTTAATTCCTGCTTACACCATCATAATACAGTTATCTTCTTTCTGAATTACAAAGATTTCTGTTGTGATGATGAAGCGTGTTTTTTTGGTATAAATTACTGGGGGGGGGACTCTAGAAGTAAACACAACTGCTGTGTGACTCATATCCTGCGTTCTCGCGCAACAAAACAAAAAAAATCAAAGGGCTTCAGAAAGGTTGAGAAGAATTTTCTCTTTCATTATCTGGGTGTAAATACAAACACACACACACAAAACATACACAACATACACACACACACACTTATATCAATATCATATATGTCAACATGTTATATATTCTGTTTCTTCTTTGACAGTTTCTTTTCTTAGTCTAAAGTACACTTTACCAAGGGTCTGTAAATTTTGGGTGTTGATTTCTATTATGAAAAATGAAGATTTCAAATCTTCAATTACCTCTCTTGAAGCTTTACAACAATCTGGATTTGAAAGGGGAAAAGAAATTCGTAGCTTGTGTGGGCACACACTTCAGACTTCCCAATACCTCACATCCATTGTGCTTTTTCCTGCCCCACTGCACAAATCTTTTAAACATTTGCTGGCAAACACAAAGTGAGCCTTCACCCCAAAGCATATTTCCCCTTCTGAATTTGGATTATTACACAACCATATGAAATAGTATAAAATCACACTACTAAGCACAGTAACACCTGGACTATAGAAAAACTTTGTGAAAAAAATTGATATAAGTTCCCATACCCCATATATATATTATGTTGAACAAATGTAATGTCTTTGGGTTGATTTAAAGCCAAGATATGAAAATAAGGAAAACAAAACTTCATCAAAAACTTGAATTGCCATAATGTTGTCTTCCTAAAGCCCCCTGCTTCCTTCTTTGCTCCAGTTACAATTTCTATACTAATAAACTTTACATCCAGTTTTAGAACCAATTCTGATAAAATAAGCTTGAAAGAGGGTAAAAAATTCTTCCACCCACTTGGACCTTTTCCTCATATGAGTACATCTCTTTGCAAAACAGGTTGGGCTTTAAAACACACATCTGTCTCTAGCACATTTAGTTGGACAACAAGCAGATTCTTTGGAAAGAAATCAAGGAAAGGAGGGAGGAAAACCAAGAGACACCCCCCCCCCAAAAGTAATGGGGTGGCGTAGGGAAGGAATCTTAAGTATCAGTGGAAAAGTCCCTTTTTTCCAGTGATAACAATTCTAGGATAAATCAGATCAATAATAATGTCTGTACATATATCTCTCCTATTCAGCTTTTCCTCATTATCTGACTATTCCAAAATATAAATAAAGACAGAGGAGGATAGTTTTATGATCGGGAGAACTTTGTGTCTATTTTTAGGGTCCTATACAGGGGTGAAATGTTCCCAGTTCGGACCGGATCGCCTGATCTGGTAGCGATGGCGGCGGGTGGTTCGGAGAAACAGTAGCAAAAATCCCTGCATTCCCCCCACCCACCATGCCCAGCTGAGCCGCACGATCATCAGAGGCTTTTTCCCCCTAACTTTTAAAAGCATTTTTTCTACAACCTCTTCTGACGAAAAAATGCTTTTAAAAGGG
>WNWU01000048.1:7685424-7706459 GCA_012654045.1 Ptyas mucosa
CTCTGACGATCCCAGCTGAGTTGCCTGATCGGCAGAGGCTTTTCAAAGCATTAGAAAAAAATGCTTTGAAAAGTTAAAAAAAAAAGTTGGCCACGCCCACCCAGTCACATTACCACCACCACCACCAAGCCACACCCACAGAACCGGTAGTAACAAATTTTACATTTCACCCCTGGTTCCATACTATAAATAAAGAGAATGGAGGACAATTCTTGTGATTGAGAGAACTTTGTGTTTAGGGCCAGAATGATCACAGCTCAATGACAGAGCATAGATATTGCATATTCAGGCAAAGCAGAGCTGAGGAAAACGTCTGTTGAGATCATTGCGAATATCTTCTCATAAATTATGGTCCATGAAGGTGGGGAGATTAGTGGTCCTTAGATGCCTTTCTATATTTTTATGCATAAAGCATATTTCTATTAGAGTGTTCCTTCACAGATATACTGCTCAGGATAATCTGTAATATGTTGTTTTTTTTTAAAAAAAGGAGGCCAAAGCTCAGATCCCTAAAAAGGATCTTAATTTGCTCATTTTGACAGGGTTTTTCAAACTTGCAAACCTAAAATATATGGACTTCCAGAATTGCCCAGGCAGCATTCTGGAAGTTGAAGTCTACACATCTTAAAAGTTGCCAAATTTGAAAAACACTGATCTATCAGACCATCTAGCTCAAGAGTATCCAACCTTGGCAACTTTAAGATTTGTGGACTTCAAAACGGGCCAAAAAATGGGCAGGGACAGGGCCAGCCAGTGGTTGGATTAGCCTCAACCGGTCCGAACCAGCTGAATCCCAGCTCTGCCTTTGAGGAGAGTGGCCAGGAGGTGGGGCTTGGTGTAATGAATGATGTCAAGTTGGCCATGGCCGCCCAGTCACATGACCACCTGGCCACGCTATCCAGCCAGTCATTAGGGAAGAGAACCAGTTGTTAAATTATTTGAATCCCACCACTGGTGTAACCCTCTTCTAAAGCACTCAAAGCATTTTATGGCTAAAGCTCTCTTGGAAGAAAATAAAGTCTTAACTTCCATATCTTTATTTAGCTCTTCCAAAGCAAAGCAGAAAAATAGCTAAGAATTGTCAGTAATTTGAAATATGTGTGTGATTACGAGAGACTGGTATTTCTTTTTCATTGTGAAAAGTCAAGATTCACAACAATCCTAACCTGACTTTCTCTTGGTATGATCATGTTCTAGAAAACAGGTTATAATTTTTACCCTCTGAAAGTTTCACTGTGGTGCCTAAACTTTATAATTGAAATGGCTAATAATATGTTTTCTATCCTTTTAGCTGAATTTGATTCCACTTGGGAGCTATTATGCAGATATAGATTAAGACTGAAATGTTTGTGTCTATAAAAAAAATTAAAAGAGGTGTTTTTGGAATAAGCAAAAGGTTAAATCTTTTTCCCTTATTTTTTTAACATTCACTGCAGTGGTGGGTTCCTCCTGGTTCTGCCCGGTTCCGCCGAGCTGGTAGCGGTAATGATATGACATCACTGAACCAGTTCTGCCCCCCCACCTCCGCATTATTCTTACCTTTTATTTGGCCCCGCCCCCAATCTATTGCTGCTTCCTGAGTCCCAGCTGATGGCTAGAGGGAAAAAAACTGTTTAAACTCTTGCTGCGAGGCTTCAAAGGGCTGCCCTACAGCTGATCAGTGTTAAAAGAAAACAAATGAGTAGACTAGTGCCTGAAAAAATAAATGGGTAGACCAGTGCCTGCAAAAATACATGAGTAGATCAGTGTCTGCAAAAATACATGAGTAGATCAGTGCCTGCACAAATACATGAGTAGATCAGTGCCTGCACAAATAAATGGGTAGACCAGTACAGCTCTGCAAGCAGTTAAAAGCCTGGTAGACCAGTACCTCTGCTAAATCCTAAATAATTGTCACATGACCATCAAGCCACACCCACAAAATAAGCCACACCCACAGAATCGGGAGTAAAAAAATTTAGAACCCACCCCTGGTTCACTGGATGTTAAAACTGAATAGGGATGATATTTTGACAGGAAGTACTCTTACTAATATGGTTTATACTCTAAATGAAAGGTATTTTATAGCTTAGTATATTTATGTGGACCATGTTAATATGAAGGAGAATGTGACCACCTCAGTAAGCTCATCCTAGGGTTAAAATAAAGCACATTTCTGAAGAAGAAAAAATATAATATGGTTACTGAAACACATACACACATACACCGGCAGAGAGACAGAGAAACCGAGAATGAGAGAGAGAAATGAAGGAAAGATTGAGGGAGGGGGAATCCGGATGCGGCGCGGTGTGACTGGCTGGGGAAATGCCAGGCTCCGATGAGCTCGGCAAAAACCAGCCAGACAAACTGACACCGGGGGGTCTTCGGACTGAAGCTGTCCTGTAGGGACAGTGAAGAAAGAGAGGCAGCTCAGTGTCTAAAGAGGGACAGGCAAGTCCCTTGGATAGCCTGAGAAACTCTCTCCAAGCCAGTGATGGCGGGCGGCAATCAGAGTGAATTGCCATGAAGCTGGAGCCTCTGGAGCAAGCGATGTGCAGGAGGGAAGATTTGGACAGTGTGCTGGTGTTTGGTGAGTGATTGGCTAACCCACAGACAATAAAAAGAAAATTCTAAATATTTTAAACTACTAAACTATTATTAAAATTATCCTGGCATGGAAATTGCAGCTAAATAGCGGTGGGGGGAGATGGCAGATGGAAAGAGAAAGTGAGAATGACAAGCGCACCATAGAAGAATCTGAATAAAGAATTAAAAGTGACTGACAAATGGAAATGTAAATCTGGAACTTGGATTCAGTTTGGATTGGATTATAAACTGATTGGTGGTATGTAAAAGTGAAAGAAGATGTGAAAACTGGCTTTTTTCTCTTTTATAACTCGGTAAACACGGATGTGGATTACAAATAAAATGGCAATTTGTTAATTAGTCGAGTGGAACTGTGGATTATAGAGAGACATCTGCAGGAGAAGGAAGAGTATGACATGGAATTGTTTACTTTGAGAAAACCTTTGAAGAAATGAAATCTTGAACTTTTAAAGAAATAACTGGTGAGAACTAAGGAAGATATGTTTTGCCTACAAGAGGATAGACTTTGATGATTATAAAAGAGGGACCTCAATGCGACTTAAAACTGGAATAATTTAAGCCAGAAAGAAAAAAATGGAACAGGAACTTAATGAACTGATAAAGATGATGTCAGCATTCCAGAAAAACCCCAACTCCAAGTAAAGACGCAGAAGCAAGCATTTTCCAAAGTTCTCTTTACTAGAATAGGCAAACTGGCACATCTGGGAAATCCTGAATCCTAAAAGCCCGGGTTTTCCTTCAGTAAATCAAAGCTCCCAAAACCATCCCCTTTCTCCCCAGTCGATCACATGCTCCAATCAACGTCCGTTCCATCTCGACCCAGCCCCCCGATGCTGGATGCCCTGACCTTGACCGACAGGAAGAATGCTATTATGTCTGCTAACCCTCTCTCCTAAATCCCCCCTCCTACTTTCCCACACATGAGGAGGTGGCAGCGTTGAAGCTTCCAGCCTAGTATGGCTTCCAAAGCTGACAGACGATGTGTTTGGAAATAAAGGAAATGATTATAAATTTGCATGGAAAATCGAAATCTGAGGAGGCAAAAACAGAGCTAGAATGCACTGAAGATGAAAAGGAAATAACTAATAAGAAACAAGAAAGAGAGAGGGATAATGAAGAAGACAAAGACAAAGAGACTGACTATGGAAAATTAAACAACTGTAATATTAAGTATGGACAAAAAGAAAAGAAACAAAGAAGGAAAAGAGGGTGGAACAGGAAAAATATAAAAAACTTAAATGATTACACTGAAATTTACAGTGGAAAGATAAGAAAGATAGAAAAGAGATGGAAAATAATAAGAAATAAAGGACAAAGTAAAAGATTTTATGATTTTAAAATACAAAATAAACTTACTGGGATTAACAATGAAAAGATACAAAAAATGAAAGAGAAAGGAGAAACAATGGGAAATATAGGGCAGAATAGGAGAGTGCAGAATTTTAAAATACAAAAGAAAGAAAGAAGAAGGGAAAACAAAAGGCAAAGAAGGAAAAGAGGATGGAGGAGAAGAAAAAATATTAAAAACATAAATGATTACACTGGGATTTACAGTGGAAATATAAGAAAGAGGGAAAATGGATGGAAAATAATGAGAAATAAAGGGCAAAGATTTCATGATTTTAAGATACAAAATATTAATAATGAAAAGATACGAAAAAGGAAAAGAAAAGTAGAAACAAAGGGAAAACTGTAATAAATGTCACATGCTCAATAATATTGGAGGTTTATAGAATGATAAGTTTTAACAATATGAATAAACCAGTTGAGGGAAATGTAATATTTGGAATATTTCAAACTATGTATTTGAAATATAATTAAAAAGAGAAAAGAAGACAAATTAAGAACATTTTAAGAATTAATTGGATTGGGTAAATTGAGAAAGGATTTAAGATGCACTTTAGAAATATATATTTGAATAAGTGGAAATATATTGTTAAGATGTTTTGAGAAATATATTTAATGATTGAAATTGAATGTAAAACTGAATTAAATTGAAATGATAACAATGATTTAAATGTTATACTTGCAAGAAGTAAAGCAAAAAAATATATTGGTAAAAGTAAAAAAGATAAGAGATTAGAAAACTGAGTAAAGATTTGAAGGAAAAAAGAGAACAAGATGAAATATATTGTTAATAATTAAAAAGATAAAGAGATCAGGATTGTCTGAACTCCACAATAGAAAACATTAAATTGAAAATGAATAGAGCAATACAGAGAGATGAAGGAATTGGAAGGGAGGAGGAAGGAGAGAGAGGGACGGAAGAATAGGGAGGAAGGAAGGGAAGGGAAAGCAGAGTAGGAGAGAAGGTAAGACAAGGGGGAAGAGAGGAGGAGAAGGAGAAGGGAAGGGGAAGTAGAGAAGAGAAGAAGAAGGTGGGGAAAGTAAGTTGGAAGGAGAAGAGGGAGAGGCTAGATTTGAGGAGAAAGATTGCTGTACAATAAAAAAATGAAGTGGAAGAAAGGCAGCTCTGAACAAACAAACAAATATAAATATATTAAGAAAAAGAATGAATTGTTTAAGAATAAAAGAGGACAAGTAAAGTTAGAATTTAGGGATAAATGAAGAAGGTGTTTATGTATGGAAGTATAGAAATAGTGAGGTATGACGATATTGACAAAAATTGTAATTGAGTAAAATGTATTTAAATTTGACTAATTGTATAAGATAAGAAACGACCAACACTCTGTTCAAAAAAAAAAAAAAGAAAGATGTGGGTGAAGGTGGGAGAGGAGAAAAGATAAAAAAACCCAATAAAACTTGTTTGTTTTTTTTAAAAAAGGAAAGTTTGAGGGAGAAAGAAAAAGATCTGGCATGGCATCTGAGCTATAAAAAGGTTGATAATCCCTAGATGGCAGAAAGGAAAAGAAAAACTTTTTCCTGAATATATTTACATTATCTAATGGTTTTGAGTCCAAGAGAGAGCTACTTGATGTAGTACAATAAACCATACTTTGAATAAAACACAGTAATTTGGGTTCATGCCATAAACAATGTCATAATCCCAAAGTTTCAAATATCTAATGGATGGCTAATCCATAAATATTTAATAAACATTAATGTAGGACATGAAAGTGAATAGAAAACCTTGAGACTACAGAACCTTTCTTTGAATCGGGAACTCTTGCAAAGGCAGCAAACCTGCTTCCTAGTAGGCAACCATTGTGATTACTATGGTAATATTTATTTATTTATTTATTTATTTATTTATTTATTTAATTAATTCAATTTGTATACCGCCCTTCTCCCCGAGGGGACTCAGGGCGGTGAACAGCCAAAAGTTAAAACATACATACACACAAAATTTAAAAGCCAAATAAAACCAAATTAAACAGTGGCCCCGACTATTTAAAATCCCAATAATAAAATATTAAAACCCCAATATTAAAATATATTTAAATTTTAAAATCAAAATTATTTTTGCAAAAAAGGGGGAAAAAGGTTAGGCCAGGCCCGCCTGGTGGAACAAAAAGGTTTTTAGCTCGCGGCGGAAGGTGCGAAGATCCGGGATCCTCCTTATCTCTGGATTATTAATAATTAAATAATAATTATTATTATTTTTTGGCAAAAAAGTGGATATTAAAAACCGCACATTTTCACACATACAGAGAAAATATACAGTATCTCCCCAGTCTGTCACTAATCATGAAAGTAAGAGCAATTCTCCATTATTTTATGATCCAAACAGTGGTGGGATTCACATAATTTAATAACCGGTTCTCTGCCCTAATGACCAGCTGGGTGGTCATGTGACTGGGTGGGCGTGGTCAACTTGATTGGTCTCACCCTTAGGAAATTTCTCCTTAGTCCAACTCACAATAAAATAGCACAATAAAATAGCACTGTTCCAATATTTACAATAGAATAGAATGGGACGGGACAGGACGGGACGGGACGGGACGGGACGGGACGGGACGGGACAGGACGGGATGGGACGGGACTGGAACGGAACGGAACGGAACAGAACAGAACAGAACAGAACAGAACAGAACAGAACAGAGAAGAATATCAGAGTTGGACAGGACCTTGGAGGTCTTCTAGTCCAACTCCCTGCTTAGGCAGGCAACCCTACACCACTTCAGACAAATGGTTATCCAATCTCTTCTTAGAAACATCCAGTGTTGGAGCATTTACAACTTCTGGAGGCAAGTTTCACTGATTTAATTGTTCTGTCAGGAAGAGCTCCTACAAAAATTAGGCGGTTAATCTATTTTCCTAAGCACCAAAAGACATGACAAGAAACAATGGATGGAAACAAACCAAGGAGAGAAGCAACCTAGGACTAAGAAATTTTTTTCTAAGGGTGAGAACAATCAGCCAATGGAATTGCTTGCCTTCAGAAGTTGTGGGTACTCCATCACACACAAGCAACACAATTAAAAGATAATTTTAAATCTTTACAGTACTGTAAGCTAACTTTTAAATGCTGAAAATGCAGGATCAAAATACATAAATATAGAAACAGTATTGCAAACCTATTCCAAATTAATAAAATCAATTCTGCTAATTAGAATGTGTATTTTAAAAGACATAAGAACTCTGACAAGAAACCCCTGCTCTATATTAACATTTTTAAAACTCCTTCCCTGGCCTAATCCTGTCAAGAACAAGGAGCGATTCAACCTAGAAATAAGGAGGAATTTTCTGACAGTGAGAACAATCAACCAATGGAACAGCTTGCCTTTGGAAGTTGTGGGAACTTCATCACTGGAGGCTTTCATGAAGAGATTGGACTGCCATTTGTCAGAAATGGTGTAGGGTCTCCTGCTTGGGCGGGGGGTTGCCCTAGATGACCTACAAGGTCATCTCCCTTCCAACTCTTTTAATCTGTATGATTTGTAAATTTCTATTGTTCCTGTGCTGACTGCATTCCTACGATTTTGTTATTGCAACTAAGTATTCACCTGTTAAAAGGTTTTTGGCTGTCTGCCAGAAGCTATTAACTGAAGGGAGAGAGAAGAAAAGAAAACTTCTCTTTCACTTTATTTTTCCCCCTGAGTTTTAAAGGGATTAGAATTTTTCTGCTGAGGAAATGGCTATCTGGTTATTTCTTCTTTTTCTTTTCCCTTCCTTTGGTTAATTACAAATGAGCAAGATTGTGTGAGGTGTATGTGAGCTATTGGAATCGTTAGGCAGGCAGCCTTGATTATTCAGCTGGTTTGCAGAACTCCACAAAGAGTTAACAAATGGTTCTCCCAAACTGGTGTGAACCGGCTGAATCCCACCAAACCAAATAATGCTAACTCATAAACACACACACACACATTCCACAAACTGAAACTGATAGAAATATTGCTGCATTTTAGTTTTCCCTAAAACTTTTCTAGAGTTCAGAATTTAATTTCTCATTATAAGTGGATAACAATATTTCTCTTTGTACATAGAATGAAACAGTCACTTTATCCTGAACATTAGAGAACATTTAAAAAAAAGAAGTTACCGCATATTCACAATGGGGTTTTTCTAAATGACTAACACCGTAATCTCAGTTTGAAATGACTAAACAGCACTCTCCTGATTGACTTTTTTCCTACAATTAAGTGAAACCTGTAATACAGTATAAAAGAAATTATGATCACTTTCTGTAAAGCAGTATGAATCATTTGTAACTAAGAAGTTTCCAACTAACTTAGATGGGGGAATAGAAGGGGAACTCACCAAATTTGCAAATGATACTAAACTGGCAGGAATAGGTAACACCCTAGAAGATAAGCTCAAGATCCAGATGGCTCTTGACAGACTTGAACACTGGGCCCGATCTAACAAAATGAAATTCAATGTAGAGAAAAGTAAAGTCTTACATTTAGGTAAGAAAAACCAAAAGCACACATATAAACTGGGAGAAACCAGGCTTAATAGCAGTGACTATGAGAGGGATTTATTTATTTTATTTATTTATTTGTTTGTCAAGAATGTATTTGGTAATAAGTATGGATTGGATACATAAAATAGGTACAAATAGAAGAAACATTAGGACAGGGACGGTGGGCATGCTGGTGCTCTTATGCACACCCCTTACAGACCTCTTAGGAATGGGGTGAAGTCAACAGTAGACAGTCTTAGGTTAAAATTTTGGGGGTTTGGGGATGAAACCACAGAGTCAGGTAGTGTATTCCAGGCATTGCCCATTCTGTTGCTGAAGTCATATTTTCTACAATTAAGTTTGGTGCGCTTTACCTTAAGTTTGTATCTATTGTGTGCTCGTGTATTATTGTGGTTGAATCTGAAGTAGTCATTGACAGGTAGGACACTGTAGCAGATAATTTTATGAGCTACACTTAGGTCATACCAAAGGCAGCGTAGTTCTAAGTTTTCTAAACCCAGAATTTCAAGTCTGGTGGCATAAGGTATTTTGTTGCGAGCAGAGGAGTGGAGAACTCTTCTTGTGAAATATTTCTGGACATGTTCAATTGTATTAATGTCCAATATGCAGTGCAGGTTCCAGACAGATGAGCTGTATTCGAGAATTAGTCTAGCAACTGTTTTGTATGCTCTAGTTAATAGTACAATATTACCAGAGAAGAAGCTACACAAGATTAGGTTAACCATTCTTAATCCCATTTTTTAGCATTTAAAAAAAATTTTGCACAACTCTCTCTTCCAATTCTCTATCAAACCCCATTTTACTAGCCATTTCTTTTGACAGCAGTTACTCTGGTGATTGTGCCAAACATGGTGCAACTCTTGGACATAACAGGAAAGAGACAAAGTGACAGAGTGAGTTTTTGGCCTTTTGGTACCTCTTGCTCAAAACTTTTTCTCTAAACAATTCCAGCCCAACTGAGTATAATTGCCCTTAATCTTTTTCTCCAAGTAATTTTATTAAAGATTGTAATTACAATAATAAAAATACAACCTATGCCAAAAACAAGCCCAAGTGAAGGGGTGGGCGTAGCCAACATAGGAGGCAGCCCTTCCCTTTCCTGGTCACCTCATGGAGGCTCATATTAAAGATCAAAGAAAAAAATTAGGAAAAAAGTAGAATAGAAAGAAAAAAAGAGAGAATATAATCCTATATACCCGTGATGGCGAACCTATGGCACGGGTGCCACAGGTGGCACGCGGAGCCATTTAGGTGGGCACGCAAGTGTTGCCCTAGCTCAACTCCATCGCGCATGCACGCATTGGCCAACTGATTTTCAGGCCTTCCGGTCCCACCGGAGGTCGGGAAACTGGCTGTTTCTGGCCTCCAGAAGGCCTCCGGGGGGGATGGGGAAGGCTGCTTTTGCCCTCCCCAGGCTCCTAGAAAGCCTCTGGAGCCTGGGGAAGGGGAAAAACAGGCCTACTGGTCCTACTGTGCCATCGTGTGCCAAAAGCAGGGGGAAATGGGGGAGGGTGTCACATGCACATGCGCGGGAGGGCAGGGCGCATTGAATTATGGATGTGGGCACACGCACCCGTGACCCCCACCGCATCCACCGCTTTTGGCACGCGACAGCAAAAAGGTTAGCCATCACTGCTATATACTATCTCTTATCTATTTTAAAAAAATCCATAAAATATCGCTTTTCAATCCTGGTGTCAGCAAAAGTCCATTAAAGGTTACCAGAAATAACATGTCTATTTTAACCTAGTTAACCTAAACCAACTTAATATTCCTTCCTTTTATTTTTAACAATCTTATTTTTGTCCATTCAAATAGTATTGTAGAATTTATAACAGCACTGGAAAATGTGACTTATGACCATTTTTCACAGATACACCCTTTACAGCATCCCCATAATCACAAAATTGAGATGCTTTGCAATTGGTCATGTGATCACCTTTTGTGACTTTCTGACAAGCAAATGGGGAAACCAGATTCACTTAACAACCAGGTTACTAACTTATCAATTGCAGTGATTCACTTAACTATGGCAAGAAAGGTTGTAAAATGGGGCAAAACTCACTTAACAAATGTCTCACTTAACAGAAATGGTTGTTATGAAGACTACCTGTATACAAACTTGATGTCAGTTTAAAGGTGTCGGTGATGGCTGGAACAAGATAGCTATTCCCACATCTTCCCATGTTCAAAACCAGCTGGAGACTGCTGTCTTGCAGTTTGCAACCATAAAGAACAACTATCTGAGCACCAGTGGACAATCTCTGCCCTTTCCTTTGTCTGGAGTGGTTTGAAGAGCCAATCAACTCACTGCTTTTCATTCTTCATCACAATAATTAGTTCTACTTTTCACATAGTCATCTTCAATCTGCCATTTGTTCATCCAGAAGTTCTCTCTGCCCTAACTTGTCACAAATAAAAAGGCTGTGAGTAAGGTAACAGATGATAGCTGGATCACAAGGATCACTTTGAATTAAAGACTGATCTTTAAAGACATGGCCTCCTTCTCAGACAAAAGTGACAAAAGTGTTTTTTTATACACAGACTCCATTTATTTATCAAGATTATACATTAAGACATTCACTCTGTCTTGAGTTTTGAACTTAATCTAAGACGAATTGGCCTTAATTCTGAACTAGATTGCACTTACTATGCTTCCCATGTAGAAATTCCTAAACTTAATCCTGAATATTCCTAAACTAAATTCTTTAGTTCCTAAAGAATCTTGAAATTCCACCAATCAGAGAATATATTCATGGGTCTGATTATCTCTCATGATCAGGAACATGGGAGCTAAGATTTCCTTAGGAGAATTAATATTTTTTCTCAGAGGTCCCAGGTATGATATTCTTCATGTTCTTGAAATAGAATTTCTATCATTGTCATTGCAATGGGAGGTAGAATTCATACTATCAGGAGAGTGTGTCTTGCTATCTTTCAATTAAATAGGAATCGTATAATATTAATTAATTTTTTGAATAGGTTAGTTTTATTCCCCAGCATATGTCATTTCTCCAATCATCAGAAAAGTAAGCAATAAATAATTCATGAGGTTTCAGGAGAGCAAACAGTTTAGGGAAATTTAAAAGATGAAGCACTTTTAGATCTCTATCTTAAATGTTTGCTTATATTGATTATAAATATCACCACACATTCCTTCTCTCCCCTTTCTTTCCTTCCTCTCACATGAAATCTCTGTTTCTCAAAGACATAAATATTCTATGGCAATATCTGAAATAATCTGTAGTAGGTTAATTGCAATATGAAGAATTTGTTTGTTTTAAGTGAGTAATTATGGATATATCTAGAATAGAGAATCAGCTGTTTCTCCAAAACAAAATATAACCATTTTTATTTTCTTCCTATCAGGAATTTAAGCAAACAAAAGAAAAAAGTAAATAAAATAATTCATAGATCTCCAGTTGGATGTACTGCAATCTTAAAAAAAACCCTGATCCTACAATAGTTAATTTTTAGAATACAAATAACTTAGAAATAAGGCAAAAAGAAACTTTAGACATCAATATAGTCTATTTCCCTAAAGCTGTATCATGCTTACCTTCAATTTATGACAAGGATAATAAATTGCCATTTGATCATCAAACTTTGTGGGTATGTGTCACCTCCCTGTGGGAGCTGCATTGGCCGCCAATTTGCCTCTGGGTGCAATTCAAGTGCTGGTTGTCTGCTTTAAAGTCGTTCATGGTTTGAGACTCTTCCTGGTTACATCCACCTGACCTATTAGAGTGGGAAGGCAGACAATGTTTCACATTATAAAACTTGCTAAAAATATAAATGTTTACTCTGAGGTATTTATGAATATATGAAAGTGCCTAAAGGATATATTAATTACACTTTTTTAAAAAGTAGCAAACATTTTTTTGCATGTAACATTTAATAATTTCATTTTGTGCTATTTTCCTTACACATTTTTATACAGTAGTTTCTGTCGTATGTAACTTTGAACTAAGGTGAGAATTTTGCAAAATTTATAAAATGGAAAAAGAAATATGAAATATACTTAAGGATTTTTCAAACCAGAAACAAATATTTTCAACAATTGTGCATCTTATCAACATGACTGTACCCCAAACAATTTTTTAAAAAATTCCAATTAATTTTGCTTAAAATTTTCACATCCTTGAATAGTTGAATCCTGAAATTAGTGGGAAATTGAAACAGTGGCACTAGCTAGATTGTGCTCTTAGAGTTAATATGTAAAACAATTTATCATATTGAATAGAATAGAACAGAACAGAACAGAACAGAACAGAACAGAACAGAACAGAACAGAATAGAATAGAATTCTTTATTGGCCAAGTGTGATTGGACACACAAGGAATTTGTCTTGGTGCATACTGTCTTGGTGTACATAAAAGAAAAGATACATTTGTCATGAATCATAAGGTACAACACTTAATGATAGTCATAGGGAAGCAGTCAATATAAATCTTAAGAATACCAGCAACAAAGTTACAGTCATATAGTCATAAATGGGAGGGGATGGGTGATAGGAACGATAGAAGATTAATAGTAATGCAGACTTAGTAACTAGTTTGACAGTGTTGAGGGAATTATTTGTTTAATCCGAGTGATAGCGTTCAGGAAAAAAAACTGTTCTTGTGTCTAGTTGTCTTGGTATGCAGTGCTCTATAGCATCATTTTGAGGGTAGGAGTTGAAACAATTTATGTCCAGGTTGCGAGGGATCTGTAAATATTTTCACAGCCATCTTTTTGACTCATGCACTATACAGGTCCTCAATGGAAGGCAGGTTGGTAGTAATTGTTTTTTCTGCACTTCTAATTATCCTCTGAAGTCTGTGTCTGTCTTGTTGGGTTGCAGAACCAAACCAGACAGTTATAGACTCAACAATTAATTAATAATTAATTAGCTACACATGACACCTTCCTTTAGCTGAGATAATTATTTTTAAAACATTCATGCAAACATAACGGGTGACATGATTTTTGATAGTCATCAGTAGTCAGTAGTCAGCTGTGTAATGAAATATATCATCATGACTCAGAAAAATGGCATGATAAATGGCAGAGGCTGGCTTAGCAAAATGTCTAAAAATCCAAAGGTAACAAGGAAGTGCAAATTCAGCAATCTAAAAAGTACCAAAACCTCAATATACAGCAAATAAATGATATAACCATAAATATGTCTAAGTTAATAATGAAATCAAAGCCTATTAATTGTGCCATACAAATTCAGGAATTATTTTATCTTAGAACATTTCTGCATGAGTTGCATCTCAAATGAACTTGTTACAATATGCTTAATGAAGGATAGTCTCTTAGGAAATGTTGCTCTCAAAATCTTGACTGGTATCATGTTAATGAAGTAATCTGACTTTTGTTTTATTGAGCCTGCTGCACTGGCTCATGAACATAATTCAATCATTAGTTTTTACATTTAAAGTCTTTCAACTCCGTTCCTCTCATATGAAATTGATTTTAACTGGCTGGGCATGACTCTGCTTCCAAAAGTCTGATAGCAACAATCTGGATCAGGGGTGAAACCCAGCATATTCTGACAGGTTCTGGAGAACCGGTAGTGGAAATTTGAGTAGTTCGGAGAACCGGTAACGGAAATTTTGAGTGGTTCGGAGAACCAGCAAATGCCACCTCTGGTAACCCCAGAGTAGGGTGGGAATGGAGATTTGCAGTATCCTTCCCCTGGAGTGGGGTAGGAATGGAGATTTTGCAATATCCTTTTCTTGCCATGCCCACCAAGCCACACCACACCACGCCCACCAAGCCACACCCACAGAGCTGGTAGCAAAAAAATTTGGATTTCACCCCTGATCTGGGTGGCTTCTGCCCTAGCATTCTATTTGTAGAAGTCCTGTCCCTAACATCCCCCCAAAAATTCTTAAGTATGCTAAGCTTAATTGAATTCAAGAAGACGGAGATCACAAATTAAACAAATCGCTTTATCATGGAGTACATTAACTAAAAGGTTCCTCTCATTTCAATTGTATTTCTTGATTGTACTATTTCAGAGTGTTCATTGTTATTCTTTATGCCTGTAGATTTTGCATGCATGTATATGCACACATTCATTTTATACAGCTGATTGAATGAAACATGTTGATTACACAAGTCAAGATTTATGACATATAATTATAATATAGCCAGTTAGCAAAAAATAAGAATGGAACATTGGCTGGTATTTCCCAAGTATTAGGCTTGTCAATCAGTCTTTGATATTCCATTATGGATTCGTTTTCCAACTCTCCCCTGACAGTGCTCTGTTGACTCAGCTGATACTACAGGAAATCCATTGCTGAAGTCATAATTAATAGTCATGCCTTAAACATGTATTCAATCTGTCAGATAAAATAAACAAGAAATTATAGTTAAACTAATTTTGGAACCATATGTTGTACAAGGCCCACATTGAAATATTTCTGGGAACTAAGTTCTATTTATTTCTTTTCATTATTTGCAAATAACAACAAAATGACAAACAATGCCATACAAATATTAACAATTTTTATTAAAATATTAAACTAACATATGTTATAAATTAATAGAATAAAAAGGCTTCTTCCAGCTATTTGTCCTATTTTCATATTCATCATTTAAAAAAAGAGACATGAAATATGAAATGAAAGAAGGAACAAAAGAAGAGCAAGATGTTGAAAGTTTTCTCATAAATCCAGTTCCTTGCCCCCTGTCCAAAAAAACCTTCTATAATAATAAATAAACATTTATTTTTTGTATGTAGAAATAATTAAATAGCAATTTCCATCTGTCAATCATAAAGGCCATTCCTTCCTATCTGCATAGAAACTACACTGATATATTACAACATCATCTATCCTTGGGAAGAAGTTGATGTATATGAAGGCCAATCACATTTAACGAATTGGCAGCTGTGATTTCACATTTTTTATAGTAGTATAACCATCATCATCATCATCTCAATAAACCGATATCAAGCACATTGAAGTTAAGACAAATAGAAGTGAATGCATCCTAACAATAAAGAAGATCTTAATGTCCAAATGTAGGAACATCATCAAGGGATCATCATCTGGATCAGAAGACCAGAAAATATTGACAAGGAATCATGTCCTTCATCCATGCAGTGATACTGACATATTTTACTTACTAAGGACCATAGGTGTGCTTGGAATGTTGCAATTTTTTTCAACTTAATAGTTAAAGAAAAAAAGGCATTGAAATAATATTTGAAAGACATATTATTATTATTCATAGACTATGAAGATTTAAAATCACATAAAAACAAGACCTGGTAAAGTCTAGGACAGGAGTCACCAACCTTTTGGACCTCAGGGACCACTAAATTCATAATTTTAAATCCCGCGGACCACTAATGTGATCTGCCTAATGACCGGCTGGGTGGGCGTGGCTACATGGTCATGTGACTGGGTGGACGTGGCCAACTCCTTGACTCCCCACCCTTAGGGCTCCTTAGGGCCCCAACAGGAAGCAGTTGTTGGAGCTATGCAGCCACCACGAGAAAGAGTTGGTAAAACAGCTGGCTCAGTTCAAATTGGATCTGGCCAAGAAGGATGCTCAACAGAAACACCTCACTGAGGACTACGAGCATAGGCTTTCCAAGCAGAGGGAAGACCTGCAGGAGTGCAAGGCCAGTACCAGCGCCTGGAGGCCCAGTGGACTGAGATGGTCAGCCAGTTCCAGGCTATGATGCAGTCCCACTGGAACGAGGCCCTCTGGCTTTTCGCCACCAGTGGCACTTCCTTCTAGCCTTTGCCCAAAGCCCCACACCAGGAGGATGAAGCAGACCCCAAGTTGGAATTTCTGCCCCACTCTGCCCCACACAAAAAGACCCCAAAGGGGGAGACTCTCTGCAGCAACACAAACATTCATTGCACGTATCTGGCCCAGGGGCCATACCTTGAGGACCCCTGATTTAGTGCAATATAAAAAATGAAAATAATTTTTCTGTGGACCACCAAAATTTTCTCACGGAGCACCAGTGGTCCACGGACCACCAGTTGGTGACCGCTGGTCTAGGAGACAGAGGGGCAAATTCTGGCTACATAATACCAAGCCTTAAGAACAGAATCATACAAAGCCAGAACTGAAAAAACAACAACAGAAAGTAAATGCTGCCTCTGCAAAGAAGCAAACCACCTAGTTAGCTACTGCAAGAATATTGCACACATAACAAAGTAGCAACAATAATACATTGGAATAGCTTCAAGAAATCTCACTGCTCTGCAAACAATTACTTCAAAATAGTAGAAAATGAAGCTAAAGTGGATTTTAGCATTCAAATAGACAAGCATCTGCCATTCAACAACACACAGACTTAACAATTGTTGATAAGACATAAAAAGAAATCTGGATAGTGGACATGGCAGTACCTGGAGATAGATGAATAAAATTGAACTGGAGAAAATAACAAAATACAAAGATCTGCAAATAGAAGTAAAATGACTGTGGGAAAAGAAAGCAAAGATAAAACCAATAGTAATAGCCACCTTGGATGCAATCCCAAAACAACTAGAGCACTACTGGAATACCATTGGCATTAATAAATTTACCATCAATCATTGGCAGCTTCACTCAGAACAGCTTATATCTTGTGACAATACTTTTAACACTGTCAAACAGAAACATCTGTCTATCCCAGGTCCTTGGGAAGGACTCAATAGGTGGGTAAAATTGCCAAATTCAGTCTGAACTGTATGACGAACCATAATAATAATGCTTATTAAAGAATAAATGGAAGATTTCATCTTTAAAAAAATGATGAATATGGAAACAGGAAAAATTTCACCTGAATATCCCACAATTCCATGAGACATTAAGAACAAAGAAAGGGTATATCAACTGATCCAAGAATATTTTGAAGAACCATACATAAAGACAAGGAAATCTGGCTCCACAAATTTTATTGGATTCCAGCTCCCATTAACTTTAGTTCTCATAGAATTGCCATTATTACTTGAGCCCTTTGTGCTAACTGATGACAGCAATGCAGCACCTATTGCTTTATTAATCAGGACAGTGACATCCTATCATTCTATGACTGCTATAGCCATAGCTGGCATGACCAATGTTCAGAATAATGGGAACAAATTACCTGTAGGTTCACAGTTGTCCATTTCACAAACTGCTCTGATGAAGAACAACAAAAATGATTAGAGGGCTGGAGACTAAAACATATGAAGAACAGTTACAGGAACTGGGCTTGTCTAGTCTAATGAAAAGAAGGATTGGCGGGGGGACATGATAGCTTTGTACCAATATTTCAACCTAAGCTTTTGCAAAATGAGAAAATAAACTTTTTCATTATCCAAAATTTCGTGATGATTTATAAATGTTTGTGTTCTTAAGGCAGAAGTGGATTGTGAAAGGTTAATATATTTTATTCTTGATTTGGTGCAGTTATGCTATTATGCAAAGGCCTATACAATATTTTAGATTCTAACAGCATTTAAAAGAATGTTACTTAGGGTTAGTAGTGGATGAAAATACACTAGTTCCAACAGCAATCTGACAACATGACAAAATAACTCTAATTACGTAATATGCAAAACACATTCAGAAGTCTGCTCAAAAGCTTGCTTGTTAGAAAAAATAAACAATGTTGCACGAACAGAGACTTAGGACAGACATTATGCATGTATTTGTATAACCCTTCCAGAGATGCCTATTACTAGTGGAAAAAACCTGTCTTCCTCAGTCTACAAAAAGCAGCATTGGTTTTAAAAAACATTGCTCTGTATCTAAATCTATCCAAATCCATGACACATTGAGAGCAATAGCTTTCTCTGGACTTTTCATCTTAAGAGGAGAAGTGATGGAAATAGCTTACCATTTCTAATTGCCAGCCCAGTAGAAATATTTGTAAAATTAGATGCTGAATTCTAGGAAAGGGAGCGGCATTGGTGTTGGTGCTCCTTCCCATTTCTGTTTGAAAGAAAACAGCCCCATCTTGAGGCAGATGTAAGAAAACTGGGGACAAATCATTTAGGTCATAATGCAAATTATGAAAGGGATGGATCCATTCACATATTAAAGGCAATTAACCACATTTTTTCTAAGGGAAAAGCACATGAGTGTTGTAAGGAGATGGGATGCCCAATTCTGCTACTTTTCTATTATATTGATCCCTTTTTTTCAACAAAAATGGGATCAATTAAAAGAATACTCACTCATAGCCTAAAACATCATTGGTCAAGATTTATTTATGAAGAGATATAAACCTACTACAAGTAGAAACCACAATATAATAGATATTTTAGCTTCACAGAACATTCTGTCAGTTACCTTTAAGCAAATACAAAGAATGACTGTAAAACAGCTAGATTAAATTTTGTTAGGTTTATTTTCTACAGATTAAACAGAAACCACTATTATCACATAATATCTGTAAATTAGCTCTCCAAAGCAAAAAAGAGTGCATATATATTAAATAAATATTCTCTAAATAGCTTCTGCCTCTAGATAATTTATTTGCTTTTAGCCTTCTTTTTTTAACTATCTCCCCAAGTACAAAATCATGCATTCCTTTCTGAAGATAAATTCCATTCATCTGTTGATGAGAACCCTATCTCAGTGCTTTTCAACCTTTTCATAGATAGTACCACTTTTAGGATGTAAATATTCAAGTACCACCATTCATGTAAATATTCAAGTACCACCAGTCTCCTAGCAAGGTGTCAAAAACTTAATGACTAAAAAAAGGGGGAAAGTGCCTGTGTGGCACTGCTGTTCCCTCAGCTCATCTCCCCCCTCCCCCGCCGCTACACTTTTACTCTTTTTAAACATGTTTTTTACAGTGCTTTTCAATCTGTGGTACAGGTAGTACTTCAGCACCTGGCAAGTGATACGCATATGACAGGTTGAAAAGCACTTCCCTATCCATCAAAGTTTACAGCATTGTTATTCTTTAAAATGCCAAAAGACTATTTGCTGAAAGAATTTGGCCCTGCAATTATACATTGGTTTTTCATGCAACAGTTAGATAACTGTTAGATTAGATTAGAGATGGGTTCTACTTACCTTTACTACTGGTTCGCAACAGGATCGTCCGCACATGTGAGCGAAGTGAGCGCGCACGCCAATCTTCTGTGCATGTGCAGAAGTTTCTGCACATGTGCAGATTGCCTATGACGACATTCGGGGCAGTGGGTGGAGCTTCCCATCGGTTTTACTACCGGTTCTTGTGAACCGGTCCAAACCAGAGGCAACCCACCACTGGATTAGATGTTAGATAACAGCTAGATAAAAGAAAGGCTAAAAACAAGGCTAGATAACTGTAAATGCATTTGCTCAGCTAAAAAAGCTCTGTAAATTACTGATAAAGGTACTAAGGAAGTATAATGTTACATTAGATGTGTGTATCGTGGAGTTCAATCTTCCAGCATTAGGAATAAGCATTAGATTTATTCTGATACTTTTAGTGGCAGCTATAATTTGCAATGGCATCTCTATTATGACTTATTAAAATGAGTGCTATTAAGGAATAATTTCAGTTTCATACAGCTGAAAAGCTTCATATAAATTAATGAATGCAACAGATATTTTGACCTGCTCATTTAGCCTGCTAATATTTACATATTTCTCAGCTGATGAGGTGGCCAACCCTATAAGAAGGAATTCATTCTACATCACTGATGTGTAGGTGGATAAAATAATTATCTGCACTCATCAATGCCTGGATTGTATTAAACACCCTGAAGAGGGAGTAGAACAGGGCTGTCAAACTCTCGGACCCCAAGCCGGATGCATCACATGCTGGCCATGCCCACGCCCGGTTTAGCAAAGGGGAAATAGTCCCCTTTGCTAAACTGTGATGACGACGTGAGTTTGACATCCCTGGAGTAGAGTTTCAATGGTTTTCCAAATGTACTGAACAATTTTCATAGTAATATCAACTAAAAACTTCTGTATTAGAATAACATATTATATAGCATATAACATATTATTGTATATATGTTACAATAACACTGAACATAGAAGCCCAACGAAAAGATAAATGTTGCATGTTGTAACTTCGTTTTATTTACATATGTCATTGCATTTTCCACCAAGTACTGACCAATTGATTGATAATTTTCTGGAGTAAATCTTCTATAAGATTTGCAGGGCTCTGATCTAGTCCTAAAGTATCTAACTCTTGTCTAATTCTAAAGCATATTCAGAACATTGAGTTATGTATTCTATTCAGGAAGATGTACTGCTAAAAAAACTATGAAACAACCCTGAGATTACCAGACTAAGCAGTATGGTAGACAAATATGATATTCTATTCATTAAACACTGTGGTTTGCACATCCCTGCTAAAAAATTCTAAAGGAGAAAAACCCTGACTCCTATTTTAAAACCAGAAAGAGTGGGCCTGAGCAAAGTTTAAGAAGGGGTGTAGTCATAATTTACAGCAACATTTTTAAAAAACAATTTCTTATTTCTCTAACATAGTTTGGAAAGTGAGGCCTTCCTTAAGAACACCATTGCTGTTATCCTGTCTACTACAATTATTATTATTATTATTATTATTATTATTATTATTATTTCAATATGGTCACCCCTTTTAGTTATATTGTTGAAAGAGTAGAGTAGAATAGAGTAGAGTAGAGTAGAGTAGAGTAGAGTAGAGTAGAGTAGAGTA